>CAVNYN010229030.1:0-19128 GCA_963692815.1 Nyctanthes arbor-tristis | reverse complement strand
TATATTGATGCAAGATACCAGTATAGTTTCTACGTATTGAATGATTATTAGGTTGATTTAATTAAACATGTAATACTTTTGCGCACTATGGCAAATTACTAAATAAAATTCCAATTTTTTTTTGCATTATTCCTTTTGTCATCTGAGTTTGTAATTTTAATTATTATAGATTTATGCTATAGTATTATATAAGTGGATCTCAAGTTTGAATTATCACCGTAATTTTATCTGCTAAAATGTCGAAGGCATGGCTTGTGTTAATCGTTGAATTTCTGTTTTGAAGTATCCATTTTAAGTTCCTAGAGTTGGTAGTTAATTATTTTGAAGACAATAAATAATTTTTTCTGTTAATTTTATATAAGCAATCCTATCATTGAACTAAATTAATCCACTGATCTTTACTTTTAATTGATCTATGAGCCACTTCGTAATTCGAGATTTCTAAGATTTTGTTAATCCTTCCCCTTATTTTAATTGTACCTATTAATAATTTATTAGTTAGTTAATTATTATTTATGTTACTAGATTTTTCACTCGTGCGTTGCATGGAAAGTTGTTAAAAAAATATACAACGATAAATATGATCGCATTAACAATATCGAAAGGTAAACTATCAGATACGTATAATTTTCTAGTCATCAGTAAATGCACATAGCAACTGGGTCTAAAAATTTTATCTACATAATAAAACACAAAATACTACTTGTGCATATAGAATACCTATTGACTAACCGTTATAATTCCAATTATTGACTAAGTATAAAATTAACTTGTATTAAATGACATGTGTTCCAAGTATAAATCACACGAAAACATACAATTGCGTATGTATAACAAATTGATCTCATCATCGAACAAAAAATATGATATCATATGAGAAAGATTCAACTCTCGAAACATTATATGCATGCCACGGATATGCAATAATAGCCACCTTATCAATTTCCTATCATTACAACAATTGTGCTCACTACAAAAGAGAACTCATCATGAGGCAATTTTACCAATATATGAAGCATTTATGTATGTATGTACTAATTCATTTCAAATAATTGGTTAATTTATGGCTTTTGAATTGCGTAAATAAGAAAATCTGTTGGCAAAGAGAATGGATATTCATTAGCTAGTAGCAGCTATATGCAATTCTTATCTCATGTCGACCCAAGTACTCTAGCGGAAAAAGTTGCAGCAAGAATAAAAATTTTAAGGTGCTCTAAGTAAATCTAAATAGAAACAACAGAGAAAGTTCATCTAAGTGTATCACAATTATGCTCTTCTAAATAACTTTGTTAAAGTTACACAAAAAGGGAAAAAAACAAGCATCATACTGGGAGTTTTTATGTTAACATGTTGATTGGTGAAGAAAAGTAAGAGTTGTTGGAACTAAGTAGGTTAAAGTGCAGAGGAAATGGATAGCATTACGACACTTTCGTGACCCCTTTTTTTGCTAAAGAAATGATGCCGATGACCATGATCGCAATTCATGTATTTTCCAATTCATAAGGACCTTGATAACACGGTATGTATTTGACAAACCAACGTCACTTGTAAATAAGTAGTTACATACTATACGATAACATGAAGTAAACACAAAAAAACAATTTACATGTAGTACGTAAAAAAATGATTGTTATTAAGTTACCACCAAACATCTTTGAAAAACACTATCACAACAGATTTGTTGGTTAAAGTTTCCAAAGCACTGATAAGCGTATCTACAAATTCATTCCATAGAGTATGTGGAAGTCGCTTCCTTTTGCATCAAACATATTTATTCTCTATACTCTAAATCTTCGATGATAAAATCAATTAATCTGATCGAGTACGCAGATGAGGGATGCATCTTAACACAGTCCTTTTGAACAATATCTCTTTATGACGTCTAGGGAGTGGGGAAGGAGAAATGTATAAGAATATTATAATCAAGGCCGAAAAACTAAAAAAGAATAGGAAAGAACTCCCACATTGGTTGAATCCATGAAATAAGGATAATCATGGAAACGAATAAAATAGGACATCGAGTTGGCTTAAGGATTAAAAGGAATGATTGATTCGATTTAGAAAAGATTCGGTTATTAAGAATTAAGCAAATCAAACCAAAAAAGGGGGTAATCGACATTGGAATGGAAATAAATAAATTTGTTTTACATTTTTTTTTTATTTTTTCCCTACTTTATGAGAAAACAACTTAAATATTAAAATAACTTTCACGAACTTTCTTCCTTTAAAAAACAACAGGTGATTTTTTGTATAATTAAAAATCTCTTTCCTAGAGAAATTTATAACAAATGAATTTCATTCAAATTTATTCTGATTAAGAGTTTATATTAATTTTTTATTCTCTATTTTGTGTTCCCTTTGAAGCTTTAACTTGTTGCACACGTGGGTGCAATATAATTGGTTGTTGATTTGATTAGACAAATATTTTTATATTAGTTTTTCTTAGTAGCACCATTATTATTTTATTTTAAAAATGATCTAATACTAGATATATAACACCAAATAATCTATTATGATTTCTCATGTAGTGTATCTCAATGCATCGTATGACATAATTAACATACTATATTACATGGTATTAAATCAGAATTATCTTGACTGCTAAATCAACTGTATATTATTTTTTATTGCATTTAATATATGTTTGATTGAGATTAAGTACATGTCAATATTGAATTTTCTTATTACTATTGTTCTCCTCGTGCAACGCACTGGCGAGAATGTATATATTAACAATAAGAAAAGTCATCTAGCGTTGTAATTTCCCGCTATTGGTCTGACATCATAAAAATACTGGTGACGTCATCAATGACGTCACTGGTTGATAACAATTAAATTTGTTTTACATGTTTTTTTTAAAAAATTTTCCGTACTTTCTGTTTTTATTTTATTATCTATTTTTTGGATAATTAATAATATCTTCTTAAAGAAATTCATAGGAATCTCTTTGGATAATTATGAGTTTTATTCTGATGGTACTGGATAACAATTAAATTTGTTTTACATTTTTTTAATCTTTTTCCCTGCTTTTTGTTTTTATTTTATTATCATTTTTTATAATTAAGAATATCTTCTCAAAGAAATTCACAGTTTTATAATTTCTTTTAGTAATTATCAGTTTTATTCTAATTGTACTGGATAACAATTAAATTTTTTTAGATTTTTTAAATTTTTTCCCTACTTTCTGATAAAATAACTTAAATATTAAAATAACTTTCATGAACTTTTTTCCTTAAAAAAACAGCGGGTGATTTTTTGTATAATTAAGAATCTCATTTTTAGAGAAATTTATAACAAATAAATCTTATTGAAATTTATTCTGATTAAGAGTTTATATTAATTTTTTATTCTCTATTTTGTGTTCCCTTCAAAGCTTTAAGTTGTTACACAAGTGGGTGCAATATAATAGGTTGTTGATTTGATTTGATAAATTTTTTTCCATTTGTTATTTTTAGTAGCACTATTATTAGTTTATTTTGAAAATGATATAACGTCAGATATATAACACCAAATGATTCATTATAATTTGCCATGTAGTGTACCACAATGCATCGTATGACACCATTAACATACTATATTACATGATATTAAATCAGAACTAAGTATGACTACTAAATCACCTGTATATTATTTTTATTACATTTAATATATATTTAATTGAGACTAAGTACATATTAATGTTGAATTTTCTTATTATTGTTGTTCTCTCCGTGTAACTCACGGGCGAGAATTCTAGTCTAGTTAATAAGTTAAAGGTAAATAAAGAATTATTATAGAAAACGTTTCCAAAAAAGAATATAGAAAATTGATCTAATATTCAAAAAAAGAAAAAATGATAACTGATATAGGCAATTTCCCGGCAAAAAATGAAAACTAATATGGGCTTGTTCGACAGTTGCTCATACTACCTCGTCGTCGTTCTTCTCTCTGTCAATGTCTTCTTCTCCGAATTTACTCCTACTGTCACTCAACTTCCAAAATCAGTCTTGTGATTTGAATTTCAAATCCTTTTTGCGACTGCATGTTCATCGATTTACATCTTTTGTTTTTTATTTATACTGACAGTTTTTGTTTGTTGGTTTTTTTAATTCACTCCTACATTTGCCTAATGACCACTAGCTGCTGTCGAGGAACCAATATCAGGACGCATTTGTATATATGTCATTTTAATTGGTCGATTAACAAGAGTTCATCAATAAGATGTCTGTTCAGAATTGTTTTTTGGTGTTCTCCTTCATTTTCTGTCCTTAAAAATTTTCAGTTTATAAACATTTTCATTATTGGCGGTGGGGGGGATGGGATTAAAGTCAAATTGCCAGTGGATGATCTCAAAGTCAAATAATTCCAAAGGCATCCTACATCTTCTTCAATTCCATTAAGTTCAAATTTAAGCCCAAAGATGTTCAATTTGAAGCTCATAACATTTAACTTTAGAAAATCGATCAAATCTAGTTGCTATTCTAACTTAAAACTCCAGAAGATGTCTAATTATTCTTTTTGATGAAAGATTAAATAGGTTATAGAATGGTTAAAAGTGGTAACAAGTTGGACAACATTCTGTAAAGTTTATGCATCCTATTTACCAAACCATTTTTGCATAATCCAAGTACATTACATATATAGCTGATTCATCGATTAATCTTTTGTATTTACTTTAGGGCTAACCAGCTTAGATTCTTGACATAGTTGGAACTGATTAAATCAAGAAAAGTGACAGACATTCTTACATTTGAGGTCCTCTGAACTCCATCAAATTATAGCACTATACGCGACAACTGAACCGGCTTCCGCCACAACCAAGGTTGCCGTGTATTTTCTAATCCAATTATGTTCCCAAATAATATGTTTGTATGTACAATTTTTTCTTTTATTGATGTTAACAATTTTATGCTAATATGGTATTTGTTTATATCTAGACAGCTGCTTCTGTTTGGAAAGAAAGAGTAGTAGGATACCAAGATGCCGTCAGTTTTCAATACCAGAGACATTGGAAAATCACATTGGAAAAATCCAAGTTCCTCGTACTTAGGTTACTACTGCACTAAGGTACTTAGGTATTTGGGTCGGGTCAGAGAGTCTTGTGAAGAAAAATAATAGTCTAGTGTCTTGAGATTTCTTTAATTCTTCGTGGGTTGAGCAAAGGGTAGAAATTGGTAGATACGGTAAAATTAGGTATATTTTTCTCGAAATATTAGGGGATTAGTTTGGCGAGTGAAAATTCTGTATGGTTATAGCGACTTTAATCATATAGTGAAAAGTTTTAATAGTCCGTAAATTTATCTTCATTCTTTTATTTTTCATTGTCCCATCAAATTCCTTAAATAATGGTCCTACGGGCGTAATTGGAGAATTTACATTAATTTCCAACACAAACTTCACGAAGTAAATTTATTGGGACTTCCGCATACTTTACCTAATAGAATCTTTTTAAACATTACACAGTGTTCATCAGCCAAATTGTTCAAGACTCAACCAAAGACAATGTCTCCAAATTGCATGTTTTATGGTTAGTAAATATGTCTGTGAATACCATAACGGTATTTTGAAATAGACCAAGGCTGGGTGGATGATTTGGTTTTTGAACAAAAAGAAAATTAAATACACGACAAACTAAAGCCAACTGGTGGAAAACTGAACTTACGCAAATTTTAACCGCATATAGTTGACATGAAATTATCCGAGGGGAAAAAATCATAGAATATAAAGAAAAAACTATTGAGATTCGTTTTGAAAGGTAATATAATTAGATCACATTAATCAATATCAATAATATATATATATATATATATATATATTTTAATGAAACCTATTTTTCTATTCTTTGGACCTAGAGGACTTTAGTATTTGAATTGTGCTTCATTATAACACCTTTACCTAACCTAAAAGGAAGTCTCAAATATCTTAAGACATAACAAAGCACTCGAAAATAACCTGAAAGGTGAGCATACCTGATAAATAATGTTAAAAGTGTAGCTTGAGAAAACTCATTTGCAGAAGCAAAAGCATATATTTTGCCAGCACACATATTAATGATTTAATGCTATTCATTCCTTTGTTGTTTCAGAGAAGTTTTAGCTTCTTCCAGAAGTACATAACTTTTCTTATTTAACAGTAATGACATTCCGGATGGTTTTAGTTTTAATATTTCTCGGCCATTTTCTTTCAAAAAATATTTAACTTAATCTGTTGCGCTCGCAGATTCGTCCTGTGATTTATCTAGTCCCTTTTGCTTGTAAAAGTACCCATGTCTCATCAAATATATTTATGTTCAACTTACATGAAGTAATTAGTAGTGGAGTAGATACTTGTGAAGCATTCAATCAATATAATCAACTGAAGCTTTTCAAAATTCTTATTCAAAAATAATAGTATAGAAAACTCAAATATGGGAGCATTACAATTCTACTCTATTTACATCACCATGGCATAAGCACAAACAGCGTTTTAGTTCTAATGCTGGGCGTAGGAAAAATTGGTGAGCCTTAGTTGACAAATGAGATAATGGCTTTGAGACAAGATGTCGGCTTCTCTGTACTGCGGTTTAAATTTATTAGAAATGTTAAATTTTAGGGGTCCTGAGATTGAACCACATTGCAGAACTTAGTCTGATCTAGAGTTACTATGCTTCCAATCGTAAGATTTTCAAGACAGCAAGTGGGTCGATCATGAACAAGAATTACAAGCCCTTTTTTTTATATACAGATTTTGAAGCCTTATTAGTTCATGGCAGTATATATTATTTTCAGTTCTTATTTCCGGGTATATGATATTATGATGGTCTGCAGAATTACGGCAAGCTAATTTTACTACAGGGGCTACAGACACTTATCTTAGATGTATTTGCAGGCAAATTTCATTCAAATTCGACTGCTTGTCCTTTCAAATGTCTTTATGAAAATCTAAAAATACTTATTGAATTAGTCAGCAATTCAAAAATTGACAAGTTATGTACAGAATATTAGCTGTCATGTGCATTGTGATGCTAAGAGATAAACATGAATTTAGGAGAAGCTTCGACAGGCTGCGCGATATCTTGCCTTAATTCTTGCATTTGGATCTTTCACAAGTCAATAGGAAGTGTGGTTATGTCAATGCAAGGGATGTTTAACCATATAGCTTGGTGTTGGATTATAAAATTTCAGGCCTGCTTGTAAGTTGCTCGCCACCCCTTCTTGTTAAGTTCCTTTTTGGCATGCGAGCGAGGCTCGGGCTTTGGTGCTGGAAGCAGCTTGTCTACTCACTGAGTTGAGCCTTGCCACTCAAAACTCGGTGAGCCACAATTTGGTGAACAGATCGGAAGCTCACAATCTGGTAAGCCTAATAATATATAGAGTAGCAATATCAGCAGTCAACACATTCGATTAATTATTTAACTAGGTTATCTTTCTCGAAAGATAATTTTAACTCGTGTGCTTAACAGATTTGATCCGATGTACCTTTTTTTTTTTTTGGGGGGGGGGGGGGTCTATTGTCGTGTGGGGGTAGAACGAACTGGTACTGGTATTCGGATGGCACGTGATGCGGGAATGAGAGAAGGAGTGGTTGGGATCGGGGGAGTGGTTTGGGATGGAGAAGGGGTGGTTGAAGGCTTTTGCTGTTACACTCTCTTTTGCATACACGCGGTGGAGGTGGCGGAAACATATTCTTTTTTCAATATGACATGCAATTGTGTGTTGAGCTGAATCTCAAAGTGGATAAAGTCATGGTGGATGCCCTGAGAGTTATAGAGGGGTTGTGGCGGAAGGAACGTGATGCATCATATCCTACGTTTCGCCATCTTAACACTTTTATGTCTTCCATTGGTTGTGACAGATGTCGTTTTATTCGTAGAGCTTCGAATAATGTAGCTCACTCTCTAGCCTCTATGGCAGTGTCTTCGATAGTGGCATGCCACTGGTTCGACTCTATTCCATGTTGTATTGCGTCATTTATTTCTAGCATTCTCAATATTAAAGCTTGTTTCTTTCCAAAATAAAAGAAAAATAATTTTTCAATTTGACAATTAATTAACAAATATCAAACCATGCTTAACTAAAAATCAATTTATAGTTAAAAAGTAAGGCTTACACTTTTCTTTTTCTTTCCTTTTTCTTTTTATAGGGAAACCACCGACATTTAATCCATATCTGGGCTAATTACCAAGCCACGCCATATCGACATATACTCTGCCCAAGGAACAGTATGAGAACGTAAAAAAAGCGAAGGATGCAATATCGGGGGCAATTACATTCCCCTTACGAAGAAGAAACGATCCAAAGGAACCACAATACAATTGCAATCTACAAATAACGAACAAAACTGGCTAAAAAGCAGGGCATATATAGGATTGTACGTACTTAAAATCAGAGCGGAAACCCATGACTAATTCAAGTGAATCCAAATTGGCCATACCAATATTTAATCCACCATCCTGCTTTGCCCAGGAAACGCCCACACCACGCTGGTCACTTCCAACCTGGATGGCAGCCTCAAAATTAATTTTGAGCAATCCCAAATGGAGGCTTTAATTTGTCCATGCAAGTTGACTTCGAAATATTTTTTAATTTGGCCTCTTTCCCGTTGAGTTTGGCTCCCACTTTAACAATAAGTTGTTAAAGTTCCATTATGATTTTAATTGGGTGTGCATCGAGTCGTGTTCCACTGTGCAATGCTCTGTTTCAGGTGATAACAAAATTTGTGAAGGCGGATTTTTAAGTGTCTACTTTGCACGCATGTGTATAAAATTCTAGGTTTTTTTTTTTTGAACTTACAAGTATAATATATGCATTTTAGCAATACAAATGAGGCTAGATATAAGTATTACAGATGTACAGTGCAAAAAAAATAAATAAATAGATCTATGCTAAGTAAAAATAAATTTACAATGAGCATGATAAACCCCCAAATCCCCCGAATCAAACATGGGAGATTAGACCTCACTAGCGCCATTACCCCCTTTTTTTCACAGCTTTTATTTTCTTTCAAATACTTCAATACATATCTGGTTTATTCAATGTAATGTTTTGTAATACTGCAAATATTGTATATACGTATTATAAGGTTACCGAAGCTTTTCTAATTGACTGCAAAAACAACTACAAACACCAATGTTGATTTTGTTACTAATTTACCAATGGATGTGAGATACCGTATCTAAAATTAACAACACACATGCATGTCATCTTTAACCAATTTAATTCCCATTGCTGAAGCTGTGTTTTCTCTCACCAATCAGATGAACTACACAGATAGTCCTACCATGCGTATGTAGGGCAACTCATATGTAGGTTGTCTATTAATGATCTCGCACTATGTGTGAGTATAGTGGAATAGTCCTGTCTGACGTATGGTGAGAGATCAGGAGTTGTGGGAGGGCTAGTCAAGATTTTTTTTTTTTAATTGTAATAAGACTTGAAAATGAAATAATTTTATGTTTTGGTTTTCAGAAATCAACTTGGCATCTATATAATTAAACATATATAGATAAGAGAGTTGGGGAACATTTATGGTAGAGCAGCCTAACTACAATGTAATTCCACTTTGTAGATGTTTGGGATAACCATATTGTAGATAATCCAAGAAAAATATTCAACTTCCTCCTTTTTTTTTGGGGGGGGTGGGGGGGATGGGGGCGAAGAAACTCGCCTTGAAAATCCAAACCCAAATTACAAAATTTATTGAAATCAAGGAAATTATAGAAAAGAAAAGTATGGAGACATGATAATCTTAAAAAAACCGTTGAAAGAGTAAAACCCAATAAAACGTGTCAAGAGCAAAACCTAACCTAGCATAGATGGGATATATATGTACAGTCTTCAACTTCAAACAGTGATCACATAACCCAAATTTGTTCTTCTTCCTGTACATGTTTGTTGCTATACATAATTAAACTCATTAAGTCTCTCCACACACACACAAGAAGAAGAAGAACCCTAATCTAGGTATTGCCATACCAAATGAATAAAGAGTAGAAAAACTATTTATTCTACTGTAGAATAGTGGACAAATTTAACAATGCAAGTACGATCAATGGTGTATATAAATAGACCACACAAAATCAGTTCAAATAACTTGAACTGAAGAGTAAATTAAGGAGACTTGTATCGATTTTTTTTTTTTAAGCCATGGGGAGCTACAAAGAACATCACTTTGCTCACCTTGTTCTTTGGTCTGCATTCCTTGTGTGTGCTAATGCTACCATCATACCATGCATACCCTTCCCTTTTAATAGGCCACATGGATTCCCGATACTTCCACCATTCTGTCCATCTCCGCCTCCACCATCTCCTCCACCTCCTTCGCCGCCGCCACCTCCTCCACCTCCATTGAGATCACCACCTCCACCTCCAGTGATAACTCCGCCTCCCCCTCAACTGGGATCTCCACCACCACCTTCACCTCCACCTCCACCGAGAACCACTCCCCCTCCTCCCCATAGTCCACCACCTCCACCGAGAACGGCTCCCCCTCCTCCTCCGCCCCGTAGTCCCCCACCTCCACCGAGAACCGCTCCCCCTCCTCCGCCCCGTAGTCCCCCACCTCCACCGAGAACCGCTCCCCCTCCTCCTCCGCGTAGTCCCCCACCTCCACCGAGAACCGCCCCCCTCCTCCGCCCCGTAGTCCCCCACCTCCACCGAGAACCGCTCCCCCTCCTCCTCCGCGTAGTCCCCCACCTCCACCGAGAACCGCTCCCCCTCCTCCGCCCCGTAGTCCCCCACCTCCACCGAGAACCGCTCCCCCTCCTCCTCCGCGTAGTCCCCCACCTCCACCGAGAACCGCTCCCCCTCCTCCCCATAGTGCACCACCTCCACCAACAACCACTCCCCCTCCCCTTGGTCCACCAACTCCATCTCTTCGTTGAGCAATATCTACCTATTGGTTTTTGGATGACCTTTCAAATATCGATCTGTAGGGTCATCAACTTACAAATGCTTATCCTATGAAAGCCCTGTATACGTTTAGTTACAAGTACAACCATAATAAAACTCCAATTTCGGACAGTAAAAGGCCCATCAAACAAAGTTTGCTTCTCCTTTTCTTTCCCTATTGGCTAATAAACATCGTTAAACTATCCTCTCCGGTCTAGAGGTCTTCATAACTGCTAGGAAACAAATAACTTCACATCGAGGACATGAACCTGAATACATACATATGTATACGATCAAAGTTTATGGTGCTCAAAGTTCCTAAGATGAGTACTGTTCTCCTAAGATGAGTACTGTTCTAAGGTACAACAAATTTATGTATGTGTCTATGTAATATACAAAAGAATAAATAAAAATAAGTTCCTCTTTGGTTACTGAAATTTTGTGTTTACATATACTTGTCTTCTGTACGCGCGTGCACACACACACACATATATATATAGATACACACACTTCCTACTGAAATATATTACACGTATATAACTTCACTTTAAACATCCGAAGAAGGCCCAAAGGATAATTTTGGTTGCTAGCTCTTAACGGAATAGTGACAACTTAGCAAAATATCGAGTATTTTTATGCGAGTTGTTGCATTTGTTAGTGATACTTCTGAGCTAGTCCAGTGTATTTTTGTAGAGTTCGTCTGTTGCTATTATCAATAGAATAACTTATAAATAAACATAATTATTTTATAATTTCTGAGAAAAATATGTGAAATTAATCTACAGAATCACTCTATTACAATATAATTAGCTAAAGAATAGATCTGTAGTTAAACTTTGAAAATGATATTTTACATTGAAAATCTTGTACAAAACTAAAAATATATATACATTAACACTAATTACTGTATAATTGAAATAAATTTTGACTAATAATTTTTTCCAGTGTATATTATATTATACCTATTTATACAGCCTAATAAATTCTGAAGACACGTCTTTAATGATAATCTACTATTCCATACTTTCAAGTCAATGATGGCATAAAATGTATCGCCAATTACAACATTGGTTTGAAAATTTTTCGATTACAATGTAACGTAGTATTATCTATGAAGATTTGATGAGGTGAAAGTGATAAATTATCACTTTTTTTCTTAAAGTATGAGCTGTCCTCATTGGATACCATATTTGTGGTCTCACCTAATTGCAAAAAAAGTATATTTACTGAAAAATTAGTATTATAAACTCCACTTTTCAAAAGATTTGAACAAGTGTTGCAGTTGTTAACTTCTCACATTTCAAGCAGGAGGTTTTGAGTTGAACCACATTTGCCCCCTTACCTTTTCCATCTCCTCCTTGTATTAGGGGAAAAAAGAAAGAAAGAAAGAAAAAAGAAAACATTATGAACTCCGGAACCACATATTAGAATTTATGACACCTTGGCACAAATTCATTCTCAAAAATTTGGTGTATACAATTTTTTCTTTTTTCAATTTGACAACTAGCTAGCGAAATTATCCATAATATACTTTAAGTAAAAATCAATAATAAACAATCCCCATTATCTTTTTCACAAGAATCATAATAGATGAAGGAAATGATATTTCGATAGTTGAATCCTTTCAATGACATCTGAATACTATTCAACTTGCTGCGAAAAAAACTTTTCGACCCGTAACCAAAATTGTTGAAGGTGGATTTAAAGTGGTTTCAATTGTACTAATTTTGATCTCCTGTCAGAGTCTAGCAGTGCTATGCTGCTGGGCTTACACATGGCAGCATTTACACGTGGCAGCATTATTTGTTGGGTATGTTATCAAAAATAATCTTAAATTGAAAAGGAAAGAAGTAGGAATTCTTGAAAGAAAATGAATCTAAATCATATGAATTGTCTTATCTTTCAAGTCAACGAAGCATATAAATAGAGGTGTTTTCCTCTTCTTTTATGCACAAGTAGTACATGTGGGTTGAGGGAAAAATTAATGAGTCTATCACCTTGAGAGTTTTCTTGTAACTCTTTATAGTATATTCAAAAGGTAAAAAATTAAATGCGGTAAAACTCGAGGTGATTTTTCTAATGTCACTTGAGTTGGTCAGAGAATCTTGTAAAGAAAAATAATAGCCAAGTATCTTGCGAATTCTTTAATTCTTTGTGAGTTGGGCAAAGAATAGAAATTAGTAGATGTGGTAAAGCTTGCTATAATTTTTCTTGTAATATTTGGAGATTGGTTTGACAAGTGAAAATTCTATATGATTGTAGCAACTTTAATCATATAATAGAAAGTTTTGACAATCCGTTAAATTTTTTCTTGTCTCAATTAAATTCCTTAAACAACAATCCTGCCGACATAATTGGAGAACTTGTCTTAATTTCCAATATTATATGTGCGTGTTACATGTGAGTCTAGCGACATAACACTGTCAGCATCTCGCAAAAGAATTGGATTGCCACATGAGAATATTACCTAATAATGTCGCCTTTTCATGTCTCTAGAATTGCTCTATATATAATAGACTCTCAGTCGGTAGGGAAAACTCAGCAACAATCTTCGAGCATTCACTACACCATACATACACCAGTTCACATTCCCAACAAACAATTACAAAGCAATTACATACACAGAAATCCAGCTATACACTACACGCACCCATTATACTCAGAAAGAAACTGAATTCAATTGCATTTACACTACACAGAAACATTCAACTATAGAAGGTATACACGCACTGGTAAATTAGATTCTAGATACACGAATACACACGCACGGCTACCATATTCTCAAACCTTTGAATCGAGCCGATTTCAGCCATCCTTCATCCACCCCACCTCACCGCCATCATCATCATTCAAACACCAAAGTCCAGCCACTCCAAGCCACCCTCTGGCTTGGAAATCACCCAACAATCGAACCAAAATCCACCACAGAACCAGAAATTTAAAGCCACAGAGCTGTGAACCTCACCTTAGCCAATCGCCACCGGACACACTCTTGTTCGCCAGAATTCGAACTCAAATCGCGCTGCCTCGGTCAAACTTGAACTCCATCTATGAACCCACGACACCTCTTCCTTCGCCACCTCTCTGTTCTCCGATTCTACCACGAACCCGTGACTCCGGTCGACGCGAACCATACTCCCTCACCCGGGACCAAGGATCGGCCCTGCTCGACCACCAATTCCATCCACCAGCTACCGCCCATCATCCATTCACCACCACTTCTTCAGCCTAAATCTTCTCAAACATGAACCTAGAAAGCAGAAGAACCTAGGGAACCCTTAGAACTTACCTGAACCACTGCCCGTTGCAGGAAATTCTTCGAACCCGCTGCGCTAAACTCTAAACCCATGACACCTCTCTGTTAATCAAACCCCTCGGCCTCCGCCGCAGTTGACCAAACCCAAATCGAAACCATCGCTCGACCACTTCGCGAGACCACGACCTCTGCCAGATTCCCTCTCACCTCTCTGCTCTCTACTTCGATTTCAAATTTGGGGTAGAATATCTCTTAGGTATCCATTTCTTGATTTTAACTGAATCTGAATTTGCTCTTCCGATCCCTGAGTTTAAAAAGTAGTGATTTCAGTCCTCCATCAAATTTTAAGCCCTTAGTTAGTCCCTGAGTTTTATAATCATGAAAAACTGGTCCCAGAACTTTTATTTCAACCGAGTACAGTCCCTGTATTCATATCCATGCTTAGATTGACCCAAAGTTTCAATTATTTCTGTTTCGGTCGTCAAGTTTTAAAAGAAATCTATTTCAGCCCTAGAGTTTCCAAAGTTTATAGTTTAGCCTAAAAGCTTTCAAAGTTCACAACTCAAATTCATACTTTTATTTAGTTTTAAAGATTTTCAAAATTTCTAACATTTAAATTATTTAATTGCTAGACGAGGAGCATGACTTGACGCATAACTGATCGCCTGTTTGCTCAAACTCAAAGGGGAAAGCGAGATTAATGTAGGATCCCTATTCAAATATTATTTTCAAAGCATGTGCACACTTTCAAGAAAAGTATGATGCAATTTATATTATGTAATTATGCATGTGCTACATGTAATTTATGGAAACACGAAAAGTATGCGCATAAGTAGCTCATCTTAATCGGGAGCCCACATATTTTGCTCGTCATTTTGACGGGTGCACAGACATAGACAATTGGTTTGTATTAAGACAAGCTCATAGATATAATTTGCATGTGTACATATGTTAATTGCCTAATATGTATTGCATGTTTAAAAGATGGTGCGCCGGAATCTATTGAGTGTTTCTTTGAAACACTCACCCTTTATTTCGAATATTTCAGGGCTTGAAGCTGGCAGCGACTCGATCAGTGATGGCAATTTAGTAAAAGAAAAGGGAATGTGTTGTTTTCTTTTATTGGAATTATTAGAAGTTATTTAAATATTATTCCAAAATTCAAAGGTTGTGTAAATTTTTGACAATGGGGGTTTGCTTGGTGTCATTTATGAAATGCAATTGTGTTTATTTTAACACAAGGGAAAGAAAAATTTTTCGCACTTAGTTATATAAGTTTTCTGTACTTTAAAATGGGATAGAATAGATTTAGTAGCGTCTCGAGTGTTTAGAACTTGGAGCGTTACAAGTAGTTTCAACTCCTTCCTTAAAAAAAAAAAACCTAAACTCAGGGTTTCCACCCATGGTTTTTGTCTTCTGCAATTCATGGTGACTTTATGTAATATCAAAAATAAATAACCCACATGCATGCTGCTTAGTAATCCATATCTATCAATGAAATAATAAAGAAAAATAACAACATAAACTTCAAACTTCTACCATACCCTATATAATAATAATTATTATTATTATAAAATGTGTTTATTCATATTCTCTAAAATTTTCTGTTCTGTTTTGAAAATTTAAATGACAAATTGAAAAATAAAAAGGAAAAATCATTGCATCAAGATATATTCAATGCTTTACTTTTTTTCTCTCTCTCTTTCTATAACGAAAAGAGAGGCAAATTAGACCACCAGAAATTTATGCGTCCAAATTTATGATCATCTGTCCCAGATTGGCCTGTCCTTTAGCATTTTGTCCTTTGTGCTTGACTCAATATAGTTTCAATAATTTCCGGGATCTATCTTCTGTGTCCGTTTCAGACTCGTGCAGTCCAATTGTGGTATTTTCATAATACTGCGCAACTGTTTCAAAGTCATGCACTTTCGTGGAAACTTTTGAAATTTATTGATTCCGAGCTATGGCCGGTTCTTCTTTGAGGCCGAGGAACTCATAACCAGAAGGTGTCCATTTTATTCCGTTATACCATAGACCCAATATAATGAAAGCCCTTTTTTCTTTTTAAACTTTCAGGTCTCAAAAATTTTCATTCCTACACAATTGAGGGTCCATTTTGACTGCAAAATAAATAAATAAATAAATATTTCAAAATAAATAATCTTAAAGGGCCATTTGACATTTGACAATTTTTTTCTTTTAAGTGAAGGCTTGATACCCAACTAAATTGATTCAAAATTAATCGACTTCAATCCACTTGAAATCAGCTTCCAAGTTAAATTAATTGATTCAAAATTATCAGTTCGACTTCAACTGCTCAACTCACCACACCAAGACGTCTATGTCTTTAGAATCCCAAATTATCCTTAGCATCTGAGCAATGCCTCTTTCTCCTATGGTCCTTTTCCCCTAATTTAACCGAGACAGTAAGTCTTCGTTTCTCAATTTGGGGGTGAGACGAATTGCAAAATTAACCAAAAGAAGTTGAGCAAATGCACCAATGAGAGGGCAGCAGCATTGAGCTTGGTCGTATGGTTCATTGCCGGCTTTCTGTGGCTACGAAACATGTAATATATGTTGACTAGAATACTAAACTTAATTTACGGGTAAGTTATTGGTATTACATCTTTAAGTTTTTGTTTCTTTATTGAAGTATTAATAGTTCATTTAAAGAGAGCTTTTAGTATAGTTGTGACATATGAGATTGTTAGCCTATAAAAGGCTAGGATTTGTATACATTTTATATCAAGTCAATTACAAGAAATATAAAGTTGATTGTTCTTTAAAGCCTTTCTCCTCTCGTAAAGAAAATTTTTTGTTGTTTATTCATTTTATCTTGCTGGTTTTCCAACAAAAGTGGGATTGGAGCGAGGTTATAGAAGTATGAAAAAGAAAATAGTAAACAACAATTCTCTTCCTCTTCCTCCACTCACCAAAGATAATTATAGTTCGTGGTGTATTCGGATGGAAGGCTATCTTAGAAGTCAAGATTTGTAGGATTTAGTAGACAATGGTTTCGAACTTCAAGCAGACAAAGGCATGTCTCAAGCCCAAAGAGACTTGCAACAAGCGACTAAGAAGAAAGATCAAAAGGCTCTTTGCATGATTCATCAAGCACTTGATGATATGATTTTTCTAAGAGTTTCAAATGCTTCAATCGCAAAAGAAGCATGGGAAATTCTTGAAACCACATATATATAAAGGAGTTGACAAAGTTAAGAAGGTTCCGCTTTAATATTGAGACGAGAATATGAGGCCTTGTTGATGAAAGAATCTAAATCAATTATAGATTATTCTTCACGAGTGTTGGTGGTTGTAAATGAGATGAAAAGACATGGTGAAGAAATGAGCGATCTTCAAGTGATTGAAAAAATTCTTTGGTCATTGCATGAAAAGTTCAATTTTATTGTAGTGGCAATTGAAGAATCGAAAGATTTGCATGGAATGACTATTGTCGGAATTGTGGGCATATTACAAGCTCATGAGGAGAAGTTGTTAAAGAAAAAGCAAGAGCCGGTAGAACAAGTCTTGAAAACAAATATTTCCTTGAAGGAGAATGAAGAAAAGAATAGTAGAAGACAAAGAGATAGAAGACCTGGATGGGGGGATAGAAATTTTCAATATGTAGCCAACGATAAGGGGAATTTCCATCAATCATATAATACAAAAGGAAGAGGAGGACAAACTTTAAAAAGAAGAGGAAGAAGAAATAATAGTAGCAGATTTGGTATGTCTTAAATTGAGTGTTACTATTGTCACAAATTTGGTCATTATGCATGGAAGTGTAGTACTATGAATGTGGATGAGACGTCCAATTATGTTAAACATGATGATAAAGGCCACGGAACATTGCTTTTAGCATACGAAACACAAGGAGGAGGTACCACTTTGTGGTATTTAGACACTGGTGCAAGCAACCATATGTGTGGAGACAGATCTATCTTTGTGGAATTTGAAGAACAAGACAGCCAAGTGACTTTTGGAGATGAATCAAAGGTCCAAGTCAAAAGGAAAGTCAAACGCTGATCCAAATGAAGAACGGAGAGCATCAATTTATTTCCAATATCTATTACACGTCGTTTATGAAATCAAACATCTTGAGTTTCGGCCAAGTTTTAGAGAAGGGTTATGAAATCCGAATGAGAGATAATCAACTGACAATCCATGATCGAGGTGAAACTTTGATTGCAAGAGTGCTGATGATGAAGAATAGAATGTTCTTATTGAACATTAAAAATGGGGAAGCTTAATGCTTGAAAGCAAGTATTAATTCGGCATGGCTATGGCATTTGAGACTAGATATCTAAATTTTAATGGTTTGAATCTCTTTGAAAAAAGTAACATGGTGAAGGGACTACCACATATTCATCGTCCAAATCAACTTTGTGAACGGTGTATTTGCAGAAAGCAATCCCAGAAAGCTTTTCCAAAAGAAGTAAATTTTTTAGCAACAAAGCCGCTTGAATTAGTGCATACGGATCTTTGTGGACCAATCAAACCGGCATCATTTGGTAAAATTAACTATTTCATGTTATTCATTGATGATTTTTCCCCAAAAACGTGGTCTTATTTTCTTAGAGAAAAATCTGATGCATTGGAGGCTTTCAATAATTTCAAGGTGATGGTTGAAAATCAAAATGGCTAAAAGATCAAAGCTGAGCACTTGGATTGAGGTGGAGAGTATACATCGAATTTATCCAAGAAGCTTTGTGAAGATCGTGGTATTCATCATTCATTGACAGTCCCTATGTCACCTCAACAAAATGGTGTTGCGGAGAGGAAGAATTGAACCGTTATCGAAATAGGTAGAAGCATGTTGAAATCCAAACAAATACCGAAAGAATTTTTGGCTAAAGCAGTTCGATGTATTGTGTATTTGATGAATTGTTGTCCAACCAAGTGGTCCAAGTGTTTGTGGAATATTACTCCACAATAAGCATGGAGTGGATTCAAGCCAAGTATGTCACATTTGAAGGCGTTTGGGAGTATTGCTTATTCACATATTCCAAAAGAACAGAGGAGAAA
>CAVNYN010229028.1:0-49518 GCA_963692815.1 Nyctanthes arbor-tristis | reverse complement strand
GTTTTGTTTCCTTTGTGGCACCCTTCCAAATGTTTGATGAAATCAAAGGCTGTAGGTTTTTTCTCATTTTCCCTTTCGGTTTTCGTTGCATGACAAGAGGCAAAAAGGACCAGGAAAATGAGAATGAAACATGAGAAAACTAGAGAAGACTTATAAATCTCCATGTTTGAGTTTAAAGAGAAAGTTGAAGGATGTTTTTGTGCTTGTTAAATGATATATCTGGAGCTATTTATAGACCAGAAAACCGTTCCGTTCGCATATAATTAGCAATATTTCTTTGTTTTCATAATTAAGATAGTCTTTTGCCTGTATTACACGGGAGAAAGAAAATGGATGGTGTTTACTTCTTGTAAGTTTCACATGAAATGAGAATACTACCTCTAAGGGGAATATGAAATGAGAATATATAAATGAGAACATAAAATGTGTGGAATTTAGTAAATATTTTCTCTAAACCAACATAACCGTTGTTCGAAATGACCTGACTAATTAGGTCAAAGTTACTTTCCACATAAAAAAACCATGCATGCGGGCTACCCGTGCTTATATGCGATATTGGTCATTACAATATCATCATCAATCTTTATGTCGGTTCGTTGTTAATTATGCTATCTTCGTTATTAGGAGATCCTGATAAAATAAATGAGTTTGTAATATACCACCATCCCATCATTTTCTCCTACTAAAATGATAAACTTATTTTCTCTCTCTCTCTCTCTCTCTCTTTTTAATTCTTAATTTCTAACAAAATCATCATCCTTCGAAAGTTATATGGCACAAAATTAACGATTTAAGTGAACTTTAATATAATTTATTAGGGTTTGGGCCGATGAGGCCATGTCTAGTGCCTGAGATGTTTGAGATCTTAAGTTCGAATTCCATCATAAAACATATACGATTGTGTGGGGCTGTGAGTTCTTTCAACTTTATGTTGTTTGGTTTATATTGTTGTTTATTGATTTGTTGTATTAATATAGTTCTAGCGATTATAATAGTAAATTGTATTGTACTTGTGCTAAAAAAAGATAAAAATAAAAGAAAGTAAGAAGACAAAAAAATAATTAAGGTTTGGTGTGGATGAAAATTTATGACACTATCCATTGGCCCCGTATGGTGGGTGTCGAATCCAACAAATAATAATAAACTTGCTCAAAAATATAAAAACTGTATTAATGGTGAGCAAGGTCGTATCCATAGAGACTGGTGAGACTTAATTTTCTAAAAGTAAAAAAACTAAATTAAAAGGGGCGTTTTGTTCTTTGATGAACAAAATAAACTAAAAATAAATTAAAATGTAAATTCAGATAACGATTTGAAATGTGGAATTTCTAAAAAAGTGCAAGTTGACAAAAATTAGATTCTGTATTCATCAGATCGCGGATAGTCAACACAGGCCGAAGGTCGACGGTCACTGGGTCTTGGGAGTAGGCTCGAGCGCCTCGCCTAACCCAGCGACTTGAGATCGGAAGAGCGTCGTGTATCGACTCAGTTCAGCAACCTCAAGGATAGTCTTATTTTATCCCTCTCGCGGCCTAGGGCATACAAGCACCTCGCCAACGAGCTCACAAGTGCCTCAGCCAAAAGTTGCGATCCAACCAATGTAACGGGCGGCTAACTCTACAGACGCTTGGGAGCCCACGTGAAGAACCTTATCCCTGACAGTTGATGGGACCCCCACATTGAGTACAATATGGCAATAACTTGTGCCATACGCGACTCAGACAACCGATGGTCAAAAAGCAGGGTCTATTCTCAGTCGATTAGACCTTTGTGTCATGCATATGGGGCCACAATAAATGTTTGTAATCATCACTCCCAAGCAAAGGGCAATGGTATACTATAAGTATTGGCAAATAGAAATGAGAAAGGGTTCAACACCTAAACTCTCATTCTCATTCTCTTCTAAACCTTGTATTCGCCCATCTATAACAGAGATTCTTGATTCTTTTTTCTTTTATCGCTCATTTCAACCATTACTCAAGTTTTCCCGTAAAAATAAATCTTGTTTGTTGAGTCGAAAAGAAACTTTGGCATCAACAGATTCATTCCACATCCAAACTACTAATTTCTGCTCTATTTTTTGTGAAGAAATACTAATTTCTATTAATTACACCACTTAAACATATAAATAAGCATGATTTCTATAAAAAATAAAAGAAAAACAAGAAAAGATCAACTTTCGGCAAAGTTGGTGGAAGCCAATGGGGACAATTGGGCTTCCCCGAGTCTAGGGGAACACTTTTCCCCAAATTTGGGGAAACCTTGGAGATTCCCTTAAGAGTACATGTATTAATTACTTTCTACTTTTCAACTTTTTCGTCAATATAATCCAGTCACTCTAGCTCAATGGTGTTGGGGAATCAATCAATTCCCTCTTAGAAATTTAACACAAAGAAATGAAATCACTATTAACACAAAGAGTTAATTTCACATATCATCCCCAACCTTTAGGGCCAGCATCGGCTGGGTCTTTAGGTTTTTTTTTTCAACTCGCTAGGTGCCCAAACTTTCATTAATTCACACATCCTTTTTAATGATTTTCATCAATTTCACCGTCAAATTTTTGAATAAATTACCATTATATCCTTTATCATTTTAAATTAAAAATAAAAATTTTAAAACTATAAAAAAATACAAAAATTTTAAAAAAAAGAAAAAGAAGAAATGGGGTGGGCGACTCCCCATTTGGCTACCGAGCAGCACTTTTGCTGCCATTTCCGGCAGCCAACAGGGGCAGGCTGCTCCCGTTGGCTGCCGCAAATGGCCCTTTATGGGGCTAAAAGATTATTCAAAATCCTCTTGTTTATTATACAGTTCACTACTGTGCTCGAGATGTGCGGTTCTTGTCTAGACAAGAAAGCTCTGTAAGTGGTCTCTTTTCTGTTTCGGCTTCCTAAAAACCTGATTTTTTTTAGTACATGAAACTTAGTGTTTGCTGCATTATTGTCCAAAGCAAAAGCCTATAAAAAAAAATTGTATGGTGATAAGGAGAAAAAAAAATATGCAAGAACAAAGTATAAGTATGAATATGGTCTTTGGTAGTGGTGAAGGAATTGGGGGTTTAGGCAATGTGACCATGGCGGTTTCTGCGAGCAGCACCACTAGCTAAAGGTGGAGATCGCCACCTATCCTTTGTATGAACAACTTCTTTCAACCTATGAAGCCTGCCTCGGTATTGCCACGCCTATTAACTAGCTGCCCCCTATCGATGCGCAATTCTCGTAGTCTCACCATTTTCGGCATCGAAAGGCTACCGAAAATGGCAGCAACTGTTGCACGGGAGAGACCCTCCATTTCAGCCATTTCCGGCAACCAAAAAAGTTGCTGCCGTAAATGGCCATAAGGTTTGCTCCCCCTTTTAATTTTATATTATTTTTTATATTTTTAAGTTTTTTTTGTTTCTTAATTTAAAATTAGATAAGGGATATAATCGTAATTAAGTCAAGAAGTTAACGGCAAAATTAACAGAAATTGTAAAAATGACTATATATGTGAGTTAATGAAAGTTGAGGACCCAACGGGTTTAAAAAAAGGTCGGGGACTTAGCTGATACTAACACTAAAGGTTGGGGACGATATGTGAAATTAATCGGGGGCCTAGCTGATACTAACTCTAAAGGTTGTGGATGATATGTGAAATTAACCATGATAAGTACATTTTTATATGTGATATATTCCTCTTTACTTAATCAATTTTATATGTAATTGAGCAGATTTCTGCCTAATTTGTGTGAGTATGATTTATATAGGTGAAAAGCTCGATTCGGGATGATATTAATCGTAAAGAATGATTTCTGAACCAAATTGAAGCTTTACAGTCGAGTCGTGGCATCAATGAGTGATGGTTCAAGAGTTTCAGGGTGAGAAGATCAATGTCAACAAGTTTGAGGACTAGATTTCACTATAGAGAAACTTAAAAAAGACTATTTGGGTCGTATTTGAAAGTGTGAGGACCTTCCTGAAGATTTCTAGAAGTTTTGGACTTGTTTGAATGAAGATAAAGGCTGAAAAGGACTATTGCTGCAAGAAAAAGACAAATCAAGGACCGAAATGGATGTTTTGTAAATAGCCCGCGGGTTGGTCGCCGCAAGAAAACCGTGGCTTAGCCGTGGCCGTTATAATTTTCTGTTTGCCGTGGATTAGCTGCGCTAAGCATTCCGCGGTGACCTATGGCCCGTGGCGAAAGTAGTGACTTTGCGCGTTTTCAGCCTGTTTTCGAGATTTTGGGTATTCTAGGGCATCTACACTTATAAATGAACCAAAAAATAACAGAAGAAGGGGGGAATATGCATGGAAGAGTTGGAGATACGAGTTGGAAGCGATTGAAGATCCAGGGTACTATCTTTCTATTTCCTTTTAATGGATTCATCTTTATTTCTCGTTTTGTCTAGTAATATCATGCTAGGCTAAACTCCTAGACTAGGGTTCATGATGAAACCCCATTTTTGTGATTAATTTATAGTATTTCATTCTCGCTATTGTTCTTGATTGTTGGGTTGATTGTTCATTATACACTTATTCCAATTTGATGTTTGATCACCATTGAATTGAGTTTTGTGATTCATGTTGTTTTTGAGAGATTCCTCATGATTTAGCACATAATAGTGAACAACATAGGGTCCTATAATAGCTAGAGATACTACTATTCTCTATGAAATTGTTAAATAATAATCAAAGTAAATGAATGCATGCCTTATGTTCGAAGGTTAATTAGAGATGATTGGTCTCGCATATAGGTATAGATTTGTGGAAACGGTGGTGGATTCGGGGATCCTAGTGTTTTAATCATCTGAATTCATTTAATTCCTATTAATTCTTGCTTTTAAATTATCTTGCATAATTTTATTTATTTCTTTAAATTGTAACTCAAAACTTAATTGTGTTTTTGCTTATTTGTGTTATTTGTCAAAAGTGCTTAGTTAAAGTGAATTTTAATTTCTGACCCTTGTGGGTATGACACTCGATTCATCACTTATATTACTTTTTTCGACCCCATACACTTGTGGGATAATTTTGACAACAAACCCTAACATAAATTAGAGAATGTGGCTACAAATGGGAAAATCATAGAAACTATCAACAACCACAGAAAGAGACTCTTGAAAAACCTTACAGTCACACGTTTTCTTTATTCTCTTCCTAATCAAAATTAGAACACGTTAAAGTACGATGTAAACCTTGCGCGTAACCATTTCTCATTGACTCTCTCTAGTCTCTACTTGATTTCTTTCTAAAACTCTCCATTTCACCAAAACCTGTGGCTGCACTTTTTCTCTTGCCGTGACCTCTGTGAAATTCTCTCTTTGGCGTGTCAATTACCCTCTGCCGTGATCTCTCTTCACTTATACCATATGAATTCCTCTCTTGGGCACACAGAATTCTCTCTCGACTTACAACTTTTTGGCACACATAATTCACGAAACTTAGGCATTTATTTATATTAAAAGAATCTCCATAAAAGAAATAAATTTCCCTAATTTTCTTCCTAGTAGTTGGTTTTTCAACATTAGTGTAGCAGTAATTAGAGCATGGGATGTGTGAGAGTGGGAAATTAGTATGATAAATGATAGATCGGGATGGCAAAAAAATATGATCCGCTCTAAACCTGACGGTTCCCCAACCCGTTTGAGAAAAATTTCGCGATCTGTGGATGAGTGGAATGGATCGTGGTATAATTTTCAATCTGACAAAGGATCTCTGATTGGATTGGATCGGATCAGATTGGATCAGGGTCGATCAGATTCGATCTGTTTATAAAAAAACTTAACTTCAGAAGTCGTCAGCCAGGAAGTCACTAGTCAACAACACTGCACCTAACCTTCAATCAATTTTGAATCCTAAAATCCCAAATCTCTCTGTCCCTTACGACCTAACCTTTTCTCTTCTCGCCTAAGCCTCTCGGTCACCACCTCTAGCCGCCTCAATCGCCAACGTTGACCAATGTAACGTAGTTATGGTTAATTGTTATAATATGACTTATGGCCTATGGGCTCATGGCTTTTGCTTTCTATCTATTAAACAATGATTTAACTTGGTTGATACTTGATATTGATTTAACCTCATTTTATCGTTACTATAGATTGTAGTGTAACGTATGATGTAAAAACTAAGTTAGCAGATTGGAGTAGTGTAATGTATGGTGTAAAAAAAAAAGAAAAAGAAAAGGTTTTTTGGATTGGTTGGCGGATAGCAATCTTGATCCGCTTCGATCCGCGATCCACTCTGATCCGCAAGTCATGAATCATTGAGCAAATCATGGTTTTGTAAATCTTTCATGGAGCAAAATGAATTAGTGCCGATCCGCCCTGATCCGATGCATTGCCATCCCTAATGATCTGTGGTTGATTGAATTTTGAAATGAAATGGAAGAATATAGCACCTTGAAAAGACTAGTGGCTTGGGAATTTACTTCTTTTTTCCACCTTTTACAAATGCATTACACGGTTCCCCCTTCCCACCCCATTTTTTTTGGGTACATGGGCTGTTTTATAGGAGATCTGATGTTGGTTTATTCCACCGATATGTTCAAAACTGTGGTTCACATTTCAAGCCTAGAACTTTCTATATTTGGAAACTAATTTACAAAATACTTGCTCGCCAAATAATTCTAGATCGGCCTAGATGCTATCAGTGGCGGAGCCAAGAACTAAATCCAATGGTGTCACATTCTAACTATCAAAATAATTTACTGATATACAATATACAATTACTTTAAACTTTCACCAAGTTTTTACGACTGTTCTCTACAGGTTTTTATATTTTGATAATGCCTATGATGACATCATTTTCAATTTTGTCAAATACATCCTTTTCAATGTAAAACAACTAAAGTATCATTCATTCATTGATCTCTTATTCGATTGCGCAATAGATTTTTCACAATTTTCATCATAGAAAATACTCTTGCAGCCCTAGCAATGACAACTAGAAGAATTAATGCCAAAAGTACAAACTTGTAAAGTAATGGATATACTCTATCTTTTTTGGTTGCAGTGAACTTCTGTGCAAGATCACTTATACCTGCAATTCTCCAAACCCTTTTCAAGAGAGCACATCAAGAATATAAGTCTCTAGTTGGGTTTGTGGGTCGACAGAATGGTATACGCACATGGGAAGTATGGGGAGTAAATTCAAGTGTGGGAGAAGCTGACCTTTAAACTCTTAATTCCTAACTCAAAAAATAATATATTATTCTGCCAAGCCACTGGTGCCCCCAAAGGACCCCATGTCCCTCTGCCACATGATGCTATAAGTTGGTTGATATTTCTAGAAATGGTGCACCATAATTCATCTCTTCCTTGGTGCTCATTTCAATAGCTCCAATCATGCCTTGTAGAGTCTCGAACTTGGCTCATAGTATAAGCACCTCTATGAAAATATTGCTCTTAATTAGTTCTGCCATGCTTGAGCTCTATCTCTTTAGTTGCTCTTGCTTCTTTTCACAATAGATTTTTGTAGCTTTTTCTTGTCGTTTGCCCATGTCTGTTTTTCTTGATGTTTCCTTGTTGCTTTTATGAGTGTGCTCTTCCGATTGCATGAGTTGTAAATATCTGACAGCCTTATTGTTCTTATTTGATGTGGCAATCACTAACTGTTATTCATTTTTGGCCTCCTTCTTAACCTCGTCTTGTTGTTTTGCTGGGAGCATTGGGGTGCTGAGATTATTCCTTTTCAACTTGCCTTGTCTTCTAATTGTAGCAAGTTTCTCCAATAGAATAGTTCAACTGGAGAGGAAAGCACTTATTTTCCTCCTTGATTTTTGCAATTACGAGTGATTTATCCTTCTTGTTGTTTGCCCATGTCTGGTTGCCTTGATATTTCTTTGTAGCTTATCAGGCTTAATAGTAATTAGATTACACGAGTTGTAAATACTTAACAGCCTTCTTGTCTTTCTATGTATAGCCTCTAACGACTCCATTGGTCCTTTAGTCCTTGTTTGATGAGGTGAGACTAATTGTTCATCACTTTTAGCCTCCTCTTTAACCTCGTCTTGTTGTTCTGTTGGGAGTGTTGGGATGTTGAGATTTTTCCTTTCAGTATGACTTGTTTCCTGATTGTAGCGAGTATATCCAGTAGAATGTTTCAATTGGAGAGGAAAGCATCGATTTTCCTTCTTGATTTTTGTAATCACGAGTGATTTATCCTTTTTCTCATAGATTGTGCAATATTTCCCCTCGAAGTTATTGCATATCCTCTTTCCAACATTTGATGAGCACTTAAACAGATTTTGATCTATGCTCGGCGCCAGCATCACATCCTTGATGTACTTTTTTTCCCTTTCTTGTTTCAATAGTAACAGTACCTTTACCTATTACTTCAACATATTCACCATTCCCAATTTTTGTTTTAGTTTTTCTAGGCTACAGAAAATATTTTTCATCTTTCATCATATGATTATCACATCCACTATCTATATACCAAGTATCCCACTTTTGTTTTATAGTGTCTTTACTGGAGGCATAGAAAAGTAGTGATCTCTGAGTCTTTTTCTTCAGAAAAATTAGTTTGATGATTCTTATTAGCGATAATATTTTTTCTATGTCCAAAATTTTCACAATATCCACATTGATCTTCACCTTCAGACAAACAATCTTTCTCTAAATGGCTTGTTTTTTTTCTTCAAATTCCACATAGAGGAAATTTGTCATTACTATCATAATTTTCATCTTCGTTTCTTTTTCTAGAATATTCTTTGAAATTCTTCCCACTTTCTTTAAATTTTTGAGACTGCATGTTTATCTTAGACTGCAAGACATTTTCTAATTCAACTTCTCGTCACCTTTCAAAACTTTGCTCATAAGCCTCTTGCGATCCCATTAATTCTGCGGCTGTTAATTTTTCTATATCTTTTGACTCCTCCATAGCTGCAATAATTGGGTCATATTTTGCTGTCAGAGATTTCTTCTCCATATGATCTTAGTTGGCTCATTACTTCATCAATCATAAAATAATATTGTTTTGTAGTCTTAGAATCTTTCATTTTTTTGATTTTCAAATTTCCTCCTTTAGAGTTTGAAGTTTGTAAGTACCTACCCTGTCACTTCCTTTGAACTCCTCTTGCAACTTATCCCAAGCTTCTCTGGCACTTCACATTTTGTGATTGGACAAACAAAGTGTTTTTTATGATTGTTCATGTAGTAACAATCAAAAGCATAGGACAGAATAATTTTGATACTATAGATTGATCTAGACTTGGAAGTTTATTATTAAACATTGAAAATACGGTGGTTATCTAGACACTAGTCAGGATGTATCCTACCTAGATATGTTTATTGGTGTAAAGTGAAACGCAACCTAGATGTGTCTAGCTTGAGTATGAATGCGGAATTAAATAACGCCAGAATGATTACGTAAAAACCAAGCTGGAAAAAACTGCGGGCACCCTTGCCACGGGACAAACAAATCCATTAATTTAAGAGGTGAGTTTAGTACAGAGAAAGAATAAAAAGTGCTATCACAATAGACACTAAATATGCAAAAGGTAAACTTATAAAAGACTCCCTCTTTACGCCTTTTGACAATGAGCCAACTCTTGTTGCTCCTTCTTTCTCCCGTGCGCCTCATGGAACGTCCATCAAGCTCCTAGAGATCTCCCAAACTCATATTGGAATGACTTGACCTCCTAAACTACTTGTACCTCCATGGATATGTTCCTTGAATTTTATGTGGTCGCCTACCACGCACTATGAAGGGTTACCAAACAACACAAGCTTCAAGATTGATTTGAAAGTATCAAACTCGCTAAGCTTGGCAGTGTGTTTTTCTATGGTTGAGTTTTTGAAGAGTAATCAATAAAGAACAACTCGTCCATCAATTCTATTCTCGGTTTTGTTGCTTTGAGTGCACAAAAGATTCTTGAAAATTAGGCTTTCCGAGATATCTCCTTGATCGACCTACAAGAAGATTAAATAGAGTTGGTCTTTTAATTCTTGTGCAAGCCAAGAATTAAAGAAACCAAATCCGAGTACAACACAAAATAAGGAAAGTTAGATTTGCAATATACCATAAACTCAAACTTACCTAATTCTAGTTGAACTCTATATGCGAGAATATAAACCTAGTTATATAAGGTAAATATTAGAAGACCTAAACTAGGAAACATTAAGATCTTTACATGTAAAAGAATTCTTGTGCCCTAGATAAAAGTACACACACCCTGAATTTTTCTTTTGGCCCAAGACAACTTGAATTTGCATGCTAAGAATAATGTCACACGATAAAATAAGTCATGCAATAAATTGTGACATATTAAAACAATGTTTGACACTTCAGACAAAAATTAGTAATGCCAAGATGCAGGATTTTTCGTACTAACAATCTCCCCGTTTGACTTTTCTAATTTTTCAAAATCCATAGTAGCACAAAGTGTCAAAAATATTTCCTAAGGGTTTAAAGATGTAAAAACAGTAAACACTCCCCCTTAGTAATAAAACTCCCCCTAAACTTGTCATTGGAGCACAAAACACCAACTCAAATAAATCAAACACATAAATCAGAGTTTAAATTGTAAAAAGTGCTTCTGAGTCAAGATATGTCCTGATCAAATCAATAGTGTCAACGCGAGACATATCCTGATCAGCTGTTAGAGTTACTACAATCCTTTTCTCCCTTTTTGACAAGGAAGAAAAGTCAAAGTAATCCTGCAGAATAGTTAGTGAAAACAGAGCCTTATGATTTGAAAAACCATAGCAGAACTCAAAATGTATCTTCCTGCAAAATATAGTAACCACCATAGGGAGTTCATAACATAAAAACATAGAATATATACAGAAATTAAAGACATAAAGCATAAAGACTTTAAAATAAAATGAGTGTTTCAAGAAAATATATGAATATTTCTTGAGAATATCTCCTTCCTTCTTCTTTCTGTTTCTTCCAGACTGCATCAATTTTGATGTTTCTTTGATTTCTTGGCTTTTTTGTTGTCTGTATCCTGACCAGGCCCTTCTTTAGATGTGTGTTTCTTTTTCTTTTTCTGGGGAGTGGCTTCGCCAGATGCATCCTCCTTGGCTTCTTTTCTTAGATCATCCTCCTTTTCTATTTGCTTCTTCTGAGCAGCCTCTTTATCCACAGCAGCAAGAAAACTCCTAAGGAATCCACTGATGTCTTCATCCTTGTATACAAATGTTTGACCATTCAACAACAAACAGTGCACCATTAAACTGCACAGAGGATCAAAACATTTAAGAAATAAAGAATGAGAAGCATTAAGATCAGTGAACTGTTCCCTGAGCTGATTCAGATCTTCCTTGATGCAGGATATGTCCTGCCTGAGTAAAGACTCTGCTAGAATATCTGGCTGAATTTCTGTTGTACCGGATGACATTGGAGTTCTGGAAGAAGGTGAGATGAGTCTCGAGCAGTGATCCCTATGAGTAAATCTAAAGGTCTTGACCACTGATCCTTTTTTCTGCCCTCAATCCCCTGATCCTTCAAATAATTATATATCACCCAAGAAAATAGTAGTTTGTAGGTCTTGGATTTTCTAGGTCCACTACCTGAGATGCACCCTTTGATAATATCAAAGATTTTCTTCCCCCAGTTAACCTCCTGTTTGGTTCCCCGCTGATAGAGTAGGATGGCTTTTTGTCTGTTGATCTTTGTTTTATGTGTGAGAGGGTCCAAATTTGTCATGACAAACTTATGAAGAAGTTTGTACTTTGGTTCATGTTGGCTGAGGGTATTTCGGATCTCTTAGCTGGCCAGGTATCCCCTATGATTTCTTTGGCAATTTCATTGTTAGACAGGTTGAATCTCTCATCATCTTCCTCATCAACCTCAAACTGTCTAAGTCCTAGCCACTTTTAAAGACTTTCAGCCGTAAACTTAACCATCCTTCCTCTCACATAAATTTTAGTTGTAAATAGACAATCAGGATTCCCAAATTTCTTTGGGATATTGGACAAGAACTCTTTCACAAAAGTCTTATTGATTTTCCTACTGCAGTCAAACAATTTTTCTAGGTTAAAAAACTTAACCAGATCATCTAACCCAATCATTTCAAAATCAGACACCATAATCCTCCTCTCATAAGTAAATTTTCGATAATTCACAAAATTACAGAATAATTGAGCAGCCTTCTTATCTTGAAAAAAGTAATTGTAGGGGGGGGGGGTAAAAGAACCTCTTAATGTTCTGATTTCAATCATCTTGAAATCATCTGGATCAGGAGGCGTCTGGCCTGGGTGTGTTTCACTTGCAGTAGACTCCTCGGTAGACATGTCCTAATCAACTGGCCCTTGCTCAACTGATGGTTGTTTGGGGTTTCCAATCTGGATCCCGGTTGATCTTCTAGTTACTGATCATTGTTTTGGTAAATCTGGCATAATCTGTTTCCCTTTTGGAATGTCTTCTCTTCTTTTCTTTTCTTTTTCGCTGAATTTTTCTAACTTCTCAGACAAGTCATCAGCACTCTCTTCTTCTTCTACCATTTGATAATCACTATCTTCGTCAGATTCTTCTCGTAAACCTATTTGGATTTCTACTCTCTGTCTGGTACAGATGTGTCCTGATTAGACTCAGAATCCTCAGATTCTTCTTCATCAGAATCCTCCACAACATGTGACGAGGATTTGTTTTCTTCACCCTTGTCAGAAGTTGCTTTATCTGTCTCAGCAATATCAACAGCCACATTTTCTGGACTCTTCTCCCCCTGCATTTGATTTTCCCCAATTTCTTCACGGTTTTCATGTTCCCTAGCAATTGATTGAAGAATGTTCTGGATATTGGGGATTTTCTCCTGAACCGCTTCCTGAACAACCTCTAGCTGAGGATCCTCAGACTGATTTTGAGGGGATTTAACCTCTGGAACTGTCAGAATAGGTACTTCTGGTTCTACAGTTAGGTTTTCTGGTGGAATGGGAATCTCCTGTTGTGGCTGTGGTTGTTGAACTTGTTCAAGATCGGAAGAGCACACGTCTCTTTGGATTCTGTTCTTTTTTAGGCGGAATGTACATCACTATAGCCGTGAGTAGATCGAGTGTGTATAGGGTTTCTGCCATTGGAACTTGCATAAGTGGAGTAGGATTTGGTTGGTAACACAACTCGCGGTGGAGATGGGTTTTGCACTGGCACTCGAGAAGTTCCTACATATATCCTGGATTTCTTAGAAATTCTTCTGCTGCGTCAAACACCACTAGTAGATTTTCCTTTGCCGGCCATGTTTTTCTGAGTCAAAGCTTGAAAACAAAGCACATGAAAAAGTTTGAAGAAAAGTTTAGAGCAGTTAGGGAATTTTTTTTGAGAAAGAGAGAAAGTTCGAGTTAGTTATAGAATGTTTGAAAGAGAGGAAAGTTTGTCAAATAAGAGGGAAACCGAACAGTTTCAGAACATTGGTTTTGAAAATTTGCCCGTTAGAAATTTTAAGAGTGGTTTTACTTGTAATCGCCATGAAGTATAAGCTCAGCCAGATACGTCCTGCTTGATTCGTCCACTAAAGTACCAGATACATCTAGGCTAATGCACACAGGCAAACATATGCAAATGTAATGAACCATCATTAGAATAATTAGCAGTACAGAATACTTCTCAAAATACCTTTTGAAGTTCACACCATAAAGTATTTAATCAACTGAACTGTTCTCAATGAAAGGAATTTTATTTTTGAGTGGAATTGCTTCTGAATTTATCTTTTATGGCAAATCCTTGTTCCACTTTGCACCTTGTGAGGACTTGACTTATTGAGACTTATGAGTGATGCACAAGAAGACCGATCATCATCTGAACAACTCTTATAAAAATAATATAACTTTTAAGTCCTCCGCTTGCTCGACTTTTTCTATAATTTTGAGCATTGTTTTCAGAGGGTAAAGGTAGCTGCATGCACTCAAAGACTTGGTTGACTGGTAGCTTTTGCCCTTACAGACTCGGCTCTTTAGACATTATTGGTCGTATGTAGTGCTGAAGAGTGTAGATATTGACCATAGGTCTACATCAAAATTATGACTCTCAATCAGAATACCTCTTCTAGTGCAAAGTAGGCAGGATGTTTTCTATCCTTTTTATGCAGCTTATCTTTATGGAATTAGAAGACCAAGTTTTGATTGATCGCTTCAAGATACGTCCTTATCTGGATATCTCAGTGATATCCTGCACATATACAAAGTGATTTGATTAATATTATCATGAATGACACACAAATCACACAAATAAATGAAAAATGTAAATAAAAATATTCTTTTTTTTAATGTGTACAATGAAATGAACTTTTTCTTTTGATGATGTTGTGCCTATTTAGGTTATATGCAAATGCCAATCTGTTTTCTTAGGCCTTCAAACCTAGATGAATCAATGCTTTAGTAAATAGATCTGCAAGTTGATATTCTGTCTAAACATACTCCAAGGCAATCACTTTCTGTTCAACCAACTCTCTTATGAAATAATGTCTTATATCTATGTGCTTAGTTCTAGAGTGTTGAACTGGATTTTTTGAAATGTTTATAGCACTTGTGTTATCACAGAAAATAGTGGCCTGATCTTGGGAAATTCCATAGTCTTCCAACATCTCTTTCATCCATAGAAGTTGTGTACAGCAACTTCCTGCAGCTATGTGTTCTGCTTCTGCTGTGGAGAGTGAAATGTCCATTTTGCTTTTTGCTCATCCAGGCAACTAGGTTGTTCCCGATGTAGAAACATCCTCCTGAAGTACTCTTTCTGACATCAACATTCCCAGCCCAATCTGCATCTGAGTATCCAGTTAGATTAGCATTGGTATCTTTAGAAAACCATATGCCATATTCTGTTGTTCCACTGACATTTTTGATAATCCTCTTGACCGCAGCCAGATGCGTCTCTCTCGGCTTCGACTGATATCTAGCACACACACCTACCCTAAAGGATAAGTCTGGCCTACTTGCCATCAGATAGAGTAAACTTCCAATCATGCTAAGATAAAGAGTAGGATCAATTGCCTTAGCTTGATCATCCTTTGGCACTTTTAGATTGGTAGCCATTGGAGTTCTCATTGGTTTAGAATCTTCCAGGCCAAACTTCTTTATCAAATTTTTGGCATACTTTGTTTGAGAAATAAAGATCCTAGACATGTCCTGCTTAACCTGTAATCCCAGAAAAAATGTAAGTTCACAAATCATACTCATTTCGATTTCTGTTTGCATTGTCTTGACAAAATCTCTTGTCTTAGCTTCTGAAGTAGATCCAAAAACTATATCATCCACATAAATTTGAGCAACAATGATTCCTTTCTTCAATGGCTGGATGAATAAGGTCTTGTCAGTACCTCCTATATTGTAGCCTTGTTCAATAAGAAAGGTGGTGAATCTCTCATACTAAGCTCTGGGAGCTTGTTTTAAGCCATATAAACCTTTCCTCAACCTATATACATGTTTAGGATACTGTGGATCAGTGAATCCTAGTGGTTGCACAACATAAGCTTCCTCATTTAGAATACCATTAAGAAATGCACTCTTCACATCTATCTGATATAGCTTGAAGTCAATATGACAAGCTACTGCAAGGAGTAATCTAATTGATTCAAGTATGGCTACTGGTGCAAATGTTTCATCAAAGTCTATCCCTTCCATTTGGGTCTAGCCTTGAGCCACAAGTCTTGCTTTGTTCTTGATGATTTTACCTTGCTTATCTGACTTGTTTTTGAAGACCCACTTTGTTCCAATAACATTGCCATTAGTAGGTCTTGGCACTGGTTCCCAAACTTGATTCCTTTCAAACTGATTCAATTCCTCTTGCATTGCTTGAACCCAATTGTCATCTTGTAAAGCTTCCTTCATATTTTTAGGTTCAACAATAGAGATGTAGCATATGTGACCAAATTCTTGTTGAAATCATTTTCTGGTCACCATCCCTTCCTTCCTGGATAGGATGTTGTCAACTGGATGTGACTTCTAGATTCTGGTAGAAGGTTGTCGTCTAGATTCTGGTTCTGCTTCAGGTTCTATTTCAGATTCTGATTCTGCAATTTGATCATTCTGATCTCAGCGGGATGTATCTCGCTCAGGTTCTCCTTGTCCTGATGTGGTTGACTGAGGCTAGACATATCCTGCTTGAGTTCTGTCAGTCTGATTTTGTACTGAGATGACTTCCAGATTTTCAATTTCAGGTTCCTCTGAAAAAAAGGAGTAGTCAGCAGTATCATCAACTTTAACATTCACATACTCAACAATATTCTGAGTTCTCATGTTATAAATTCTATAAGCTCTAGAATTTTCAGAATAACCAACAAAGACTCCTTCATCAGATTTAGCATCAAATTTTCCTAGATGATCCTTATCATTCAAAATATAGCATTTACTACCAAAAACATGAAAGTAGCTCAATCTAGGTTTTCTGCCTTTCCAAATTTCGTATATAGTCTGATTAGTTCCAGTTTTAAGTGTCACCCAATTAATGATGTAACATCTAGTGTTGATAGCTTCAGCCCATAACTTAGCAGGTAATTTCTTACTATTAAGCATAAATCTAGCCATCCTCTACAAGTTTCTATTTTTTCTTTCAACTACACCATTCTGTTTAGGGGTTCTAGGTGTAGAAAATTCATATATAACACCATATTTCTCACAAAAATCAGAAAAACTAGAATTATCAAATTCTTTTCCATGATCACTTCTGATTCTTTTGATGGTAACACCTTCATCTGATTTTTCATTGAAGAGTTTTTGGAACAAAACACAAAACTTGTCAAATGTATCAGATTTTTCTCTAATGAAATTAACCCATGTATATCTAGAAAAATCATCAACAAAGACATACCTTTTTCCACCAAAGCTTTCAGTTTGGATAGGACCTATAAGATCCATATGAATAAGTTCAAGAATACCTGAGGTGGATAGGTGCTGACTTGCCTTGTGTGAATTTCTGGTTTGCTTACCTTTCTGGCATGGTCCACACATAGTTTCAGGAATTGATTTTAATTCTAGGATTCCTCTAATAGCTTTACTTTTGATCAATTTGAGTAAACTTTGATAATTCATGTGACTCAATCTTTTGTACCAAAGCTCTGTAGGGTTAGTACTAAAAACTTTGCAAGTCAATTTTAGATTCAAAATATAGCACTTGTCACTGGACCTAACACCTTTAAGTAAAGTTTGTCCAAGCAAATTTGTATTTAGATCAAGATAAAAAACTTTACATTCAGTTTTGGAAAATAGCACTCTAAGATTGTTATCACACAATTGACCAACACTCAAAATATTTTCTTTTAAACCAGAAACAAATAAAACATCTTTTAGAGTGGGTAAGTCTTCAATGCAAATACTTTTAGATCCCTCAATGTGACCTTGTTGTCCATCTCCAAACGTGACTAGACCTGTTTCACCTTTGTGGAAATTGGACAGCAATTTCAAGTCACCTGTTATATGCCTAGAACATCCACTATCAACGTACCAAGTATTAAGGATTAGAGCACTTAAAGAAAGTTTCACAACATAACTCTTGTACTCACATTTTTTCACCCAAACCTGCTTCACCTTACCTTTTGTTTCAGGTATTTTAACTTTATGTGTATTAATCAAGTTAATGTATTTTTGACAAGTAAAAACATCATGACCAAATTCACCACAGAAGTTACAATCTACCTGTCTGACATTACCATACACTTTGAAGTTCTGTACTGGTTTGATTGTAGTAGGATGATTATGGATATTTTGCTGTTGCTGTATTGGTGGTCTATTCTTCTAGGTAGTTCTACTCGAGGAGGGTCCAGACGTATCTTACTTGGGTCCAGAATTCTGCTTTTGTCTTGCAGGTTCTTTTTGGAAGTTTTCCCCTGATTCTCTTACAAATATTGTTTGTTGTACAGCTTTGCCTTTTCCATCATATCCTAGTCCAGACGTGTCTCCTGAAGGTCTTCCATACTTCAGGACTTCATTTAACCTAGCAGCTCCTATTGTCAACTGTTTGAACCTCTCATTGGCATGCTCCAGATCCATTGTAAACTGTTTGATCTGCCTATCTTTGTGTTCAATGGACTTTAGCAGATCTCTCTTTTCATCATCAAAGAATTCTATCATGACTTGGAGCATATCAGACTTATCTTGTTCTGCCACAAGTTGACTCTATAGTACTGCACAGTTTGGACAGGATTTATCCTCACTTGAAGATGATTTTGCAGTGTTAGCAGTGAGGCAGTTCGTAGAACTGGATTGAGGCTTGACATGTGCTGTCAATATCGTAATCTGTTCTTCTGATGAAGTATCAGATGCTGAACCAGTCTCTTCATCTTCAATCCAGGAAACTTTCATGGCCTTTTTACCTTTCTTCCACTTCCTTTGAGCTTTTGGACATTCTGCCGCAATGTGACCGTAGCCATTACAGTCTCTGTACTTTATCCTGCTCGAAGTCCTTCATTGTGATTTGCTCAAACTCAAGGGTGAGCAATTGGAGTCTTGAGGTCTTGACTGCATTGGTTCTTTCATTAGCAATTTGAAGAGCATCCCATGCTTCCTTGGTAGTCCTGTAATTTGTAACAAGCTTAAATTGACTTTGATCTATAAAGGAAAAAATAGCATTTAAAGCTTTAGAATTCCATCCACATGTAGTATTTTCTTCAGTAGTATATTGAGTTTTAGGCTTAGCAGAAATAGTACCATCTACAGCTGTGACAGTAGGTGTTGTGTAACTAGTATGAATGGATGTCCAAGCCCTATTATCAATAGACTAAATGTAAATTTGCATGCAAACTTTCCAATATGCATAGTTAGACCCGTCTAGAATAGGTGGTTTAACAGAAGATATATCCATGTCTAGATGAACCTGATCTCACTAATAACTTAAGTGAACCCGCTCTGATACCAACTGAAAATACGGTGGTTATCATCCTGCCTAGATATATTTTACTGGTGTAAAGTGAAACGCGACATAGATGTGTCTAGCTCAGGTATGACTGCGGAATTAGATAACACCAGAATGATTACGCAGAAACCCAACTGGGAAAAACTCTAGGCACCTTTGCCATGGGACAAACAAATCTACTAATTTAAGAGGTGAGTTTAGTATAGAGAAAGAAAAAAAAGTGCTATCACAATAGACACTAAATATGCAAAAGGTAAACTTATAAAAGACTACCTCTTTACACCTTTTGACAATGAGCCAACTCCCGTTGCTCTTTCTTTCTCCCGCGCACCTCATGGAACGTCCATCAAGCTCCTAGAGATCTCCCAAACTCATCTTGGGATGAATTGACCTCCTAAACTACTTGTGCCTCCGTGGATATGTCCCTTGCACTTTATGCGGTCACCTACCATGCACTATGAAGGCTTACCAAACAACACAAAGCGTGAAGATTGATTTGCAAGTATCAAACTCTCTAAGCTTGGTAGTGTGTTTTTCTATGGTCGAGTTTTTGAAGAGTAATCAATAAAGAACAACTCGTCCATCAATTCTATTCTCGGTTTTGTTGCTTTGAGTGCACAAAAGATTCTTGAAAGTTAGGCTCTCCGAGATATCTCCTTGATTGTCCTACAAGAAGATTAAATAGAGTTGGTCTTTTAATTCTTGTGCATGCCAAGAATTAAAGAAACCAAATCCGAGTACAACACAAAATAAGGAAAATTAGATTTGCAATATACCATAAACTCAAACTTACCTAATTCTAGTTGAACTCTACATGCGCGAATATAAACCTAGTTATATAAGGTAAATACTAGAAGACCTAAACTAGGAAACATTAAGATCTTTGCATGTAAAAGAACTCTTGTGCCCTAGATAAAAGTACACACGCCCCGAGTTTTAGTTTAGGCCCAAGACAACTCGAATTTGCATGCTAAGAATAATGTCACACGATAAAATAATTGATGCAATAAATCGTGACATATTAAAACAATGTTTGACACTTTAAACAAAAATTAGTAATGCCAATATGTAGGATTTTTTGTACTAACAAAAATGTTGTTGCTAAGATGATTTTGAAGTTGCAGGATCTCCTAGAAGTTGTCATGGATTCCCAAAACTGAAACTCATATCCCAATCGACCAGAAGGAGTACTCACCACGAGCCCCATCATTAAACTGCTGGATGAAGATTTTGAGACAATTTCAATGCCCCTCAGAAAATGGGGGAACCATATTGTCTGCCTATACTAGAAATGGAGAAAACTTTTAGAAACTAATAAAAAGAAAGCGAAACTCTGTCTAGAGGCATGTTATGGAGTAAGCACTAAAAAACTATAATTCGACTTAGGTAAGCCATGGTCTCTAATAAAACTCGAGATACTCCCCTCTAGAAAAGACTTCTTCACGTCTAAAATAAAGTGTAACACAACAAATGAAAAAATGGCACATGGATGCTTAATTAAAAGAAAAGGAACCCCTTTTTCTTTACAACAATCACCCCTTTTCTGTTTCTTTAAAGCCATCTTCACGTGTTTGATCAGCTCAAGATCATTAATCATGAAGAACAAACACATATACAAGAGAAGAAAGGTGCCTTAGATAAATTTTTGCCATAAACTAATGAAAACGCAATGACTTCATTCAGAAACAAACACAATCTCACAGTTTTTTGAACTCCTTGCCAAGCTAGTTAGAAGCCTATTGCGAAAATAATATGGCAACAAACATCTGAAATGAGTAGTCACATTCTTATGTGCTTCTCCATGTTGCTAAATATATTCCACCAGCTTATTAGCTTTACCACAAAAGTATTCTCTGTTTTCCTTAGGCGAATGAATATTGAGCTGACCAAGCTTCCTTTCAAGGGAAAGCTCAGTTAGGTTATCTCCAACTCAAAACTCTATTTTCCCCTCCCCTATCCTCTAAAATAGAGATTTACAATCTCTATTTTTTTAACCTTCTCCAACCCATAATCTCCAAATTTTATCCAAATATCTATATTTCCTAGTTAACTCAATTTACAACTATTTAACATATTTTACAAATTGAAAAATTAAGTATCAGACATAACTAAACAAACAATTGAGCCATTAATCGAGTAATTAACTTAATCAGTCAATTAATTAAATGATATATTTGGTCGATCTGGAGACGACCTTCCAGACTACTAGTGCACCGTCATGTTAATTTTACATATATGTGTGTTGTTTCGTTGTTTGAATTCGGATTGTTTTGAATTTATTAGTCCTATGTCGTTCATGTGCTGTTAACATTCCCATGTTTATGTGTGGTTGTTAGAATTGAAGTTGCAGATCAACAGACATGCACTTCAAGGAATTTGAAAAAGAATGATTAGATTGCACAATTGAAATCAGCAGGGACTACTTTGATGTAAAGGAAAAGATGATATTATGAATTCTCAATTTTGTCCATGTGGTATGCTGTAGACCCACGTCTCTTCTTCAGTTGGAAAAGGATAAAGACATTTAGTGTAATAGTGTTACTGACTTCAGTATTTTTCATTTATCTTCATTGGCTGTATTTTATCCATTTTGTATTCCTCCTAGTTCTAGAATTCTCCAATCAACTGTATAAATTCAGCAACTGCACAGTGAATAAAAATAACACAGAATATATTTACAATTCTTGAATTTCAGATTTGGTATCAGAGCAGTAAATGGCTAATGCCAGTTCAACCGCCACACACATTCCGGTCACCATGGTTCCCCCTTCATCTACTTCTGGTTCACCCACTGTTCGGAATCTCACTCAAACACCAGCCATTAAGCTGGACAAAAACAACTTCTTACTGTAGAAGAATGTTGTCATGCCAGTGATTAAGGGTCGTCATCTGGAGGGGTTTCTACTAGGAACCAAGAAGTGTCCCGTTGAATTTATTGCTACCCAAGTGAATCCCGCAACAGGAACAAACCCAGACAGCCCAACTGAAGGAGGAGCGGCTGCTTCAGTGGAGGTTTCGCAAAATCCTGAGTATCAAAGGTAGATCTCAATGAATCAGCTATTGATGGGTTGGCTCTATGCATCCATGACTCCTGAAATAGCTGTCAGAGTTATGGGGGCTTCAACATCGCACGAGCTCTGGAAATCTATAGAGGAGAGCTTTGGAATCTTAAATAGGTCCAGGATTGTGTTTCTTACTAGAGATCGGAAGAGCGTCGTGTAGGTAACCTCAGTGTTGATTAATACTTGAGTAATATAAAACAAATTGCTGATAATCTAGCTGTTGCTGGAAAACCAATCCCTCACCCAGATTTGGTAAATCAAGTCTTATCTGGTCTTGATGATGAGTTTACACCAATTGTGGTTCAAATTACAAGTAGAGTGTCCATTTCCTGGGCTGAGCTTCAAGCTGTGCTCATGACCTATGAGAGCAGAATTGAACATCTTAATTCTCTTAAAATTGGAGTTGGTTCGATTAATCTGTCACAAGTCTTAGCTAATGTCTCGCAGAGGACACATGGAAACAACTACAGAGGAGGAAGATTTAATCACAGAGGTTCTGGTAATAGAGGTCGTAGATGTGGTAGAAACCATTCAAATAGTTACTATGGAGGAAACTCTTATGGAGGCAACATGGATTATATACAAAAATGCCATGTCAGATTAGTGGACCCACTAATCACTCCACAATGTTTGCATCGGCATGATGCTCTTCCGATCTGGTTCCAAGCCAAGAGATGATAACTTACCTGCGGTTTATGTAGCAACTCTTAGCACAGCCTGTGATCCTAATTGGTTTGCAGATACCGGTGCCAGTCATCATGTGGTAGAACACCATAACAAGATGCAGTCATCAGCTGAGCACCAAGGTAAAAATCAATTAATGGTGGGAAATGGTAAGACATTAAGCATCTCTCATATTGGTAACTCGCATATTCATGCATATGATGGTAGCAAATTGAGGCTAAAAAATGTGCTTGTTGTGCCTGAGATTAAGAAGAACTTAGTAAGTGTTTCAAAGTTTACACATGATAATGGTGTGTTTATGGAATCTCATCCTAACTATTGTCTTGTGAAGGAAAATCAATCGAAGAACGTTTTACTGGAATGGAAGCTAACTGAAGGGTTGTATCAACTGGAAGATTCAAACTCAACCTTACATAAACCTCATAAAAGTTCAGCCTGCTATCTATCTTTTTCAATACCAAATAAATTAGTACCTCTTAAAACTGTTGAAGGTTTGAGGCTATGGCACTTGAGATTAGGTCATACTTCCAATGATGTCATTTCGAATGTTTTCAGAAATTGTAACTAGAAATTTTCAATGAAAGCATATTTATCTTGTGATTCATGTCAGCTGGGAAAATATCACTTGTTGCCATTTAAACTATCTACTTCACATGCAAAAAAACCACTTAACCTTATTCACAGTGATGTATGGGGACCAGCACCCCTGAATTCTACACATGGCTTCAAATATTACATTATCTTCCTAGATGATCATACCAGGTTTACTTGGATATATCCTCTGAAGTACCTTTATCCAATTCTAGAAACTTGTGGAAAATAAATTTGACAAGAAAATAAAAACACTTCAATGTGATTTTGGTGGGGAACATAGACCATTTGAAAAACTTGCAGTTGAGAATGGCTTTGAAATCAGATTTTCTTGTCCATACACTTCACAACAAAATGACCGGGCCCAAAGAAAACATAGACACATAACAGAAATGGGCCTTACACCTTTAGCACAAGCCAAGATGCCATTATACTATTGGTGGGAATCTTTTCACACGGCTGCATACACCATAAACTGACTGCCTACTCCTATACTAAACAACAAGTTACCCTTTGAAGCTCTACACAAAAAACAACCAGATTACACTGTCCTAAAACCTTTCTGGTGCAGCTGTTTCCCTTGTTTAAGACCATATCAAAAGCAAAAGTTTAGCTTTCATTCTACTAAGTGTGCTTTCTGGGTTATGGTGGTGAGCATAAAGGTTTTAAGTGCCTCAGTCCAATAGGAAGGATTTATATATCTAGACATGTGGTTTTTCATGAAACTATCTTCCCTTTTCAATCAGGCTTCCTCAATAAAAAATCACCTAACAACTCAATTGATACACAAGTCATATTATGTAACTTACCTTTCTTCCAAACACAGCCAGAGAATAGAATCCCTATTCCAGAAGATACAACCAGTCAAGTAGCAGAACAACCAGCAGAGCTAGATTCTTTTGGTGGATCTGAGCAAACAGTAGTACAAGAAGGTGAGAATGCTGCTAATGCTAGTGAATCAAAACATGTACACTTAGAAGCTGATGACAGAGGAAGCTCAAAAACTGATGACAGAAAAGAGCAACCGGCAATTTAGAACAGTAATACTATGAATCAGCATCACATGATTACCAGGGCCAAAGATGGTATTTTTAAACCTAAAGTGTATGTGGGCACAATTCAAAAATCAGAAGATGACTCCATGAAGGAAACAAAACCACTCACTGTTGAAGAGGCACTAAATGCTAAGGTATGGAGAAAAGCAATGCAAGAAGAGTTTGATGCATTACTAAGGAACAGAACTTGGAAACTGGTGCCACCTTCCTCAGACCAAAAGGTTATTACAAACAAATGGGTGTTTAGGGTAAAAAATGCCTCAGATGGAAGAGTGGAAAGGCACAAAGCAAGGCGGTAGCAAAAGGATTCCTTCAAACTCCAGGTATTGATTTTAAAGAGACATTTAGTCCTGTCATTTAAGCTTCTACCTTAAGGTTTATTCTTGTTTTGGCTATCTCTAAGGATTAGACAATAAGGCAGGTGGATATTAACAATGTCTTCCTAAATGGGAAGCTAGAGGAGGAAGTCTACATGGTTCAACCAGAAGGGTTTGAGGATAGAAAGAAGCCTGAGTATGTTTGCAAATTAGAAAAGGCCTTGTATGGTTTAAGGCAGGCCCCTAGGGCATGGTATGAAAGTTTAAAGAAAACTCTTCAAGAATGGGGATTGAGCAATCAAAGGCAGACAACTCTCTTTTTTTCTTTATAAATAGAAACTGGGTGATATTCACACTGGTTTATATAGATGACATTGTAATAAGTGGGAATAGGAGTGACATGGTACAGGAGTTCATTGACAAACTAAACAAGAAGTTTGCACTAACGGATATGGGCCAATTACATCAATTTTTGGGAGTTGAAGTGTAGAGGCATGAGTGTGGGATACACCTTACACAAACCCAATACATTCTGGAGTTGCTTAAAAGATTTGGATTTGAGAATCTGAGGTCAGCAGAAACTCCAATGGCCACTGGGAAATTAGTGTCTAAATGTGATGGTAAACTCCTGGTTAATCCAAGCACTTACCGTATTTAGCCTATACAAGACCATATATCACTTATGCAGTAAATAAAATGAGCCAATTCTTGCAGTGTCCTACATATGTACATTGGCAGGGTATCAAGCGAATTTTTAGATATCTAAAAGGGACAATCAAGCAGGAATTATGGATTCAGAGAAGTGAGCAATTGGAGGTAAATGGATTTTCTGATGCAGACTAGGCATCTTGCCCAGATGACAGAAGATCTACAGCAGGCTATTGTGTTTATATTGGAAAAAGTCTAGTATCATGGTTATCTAAGAAGCAACATGTGATTGCAAGGTCGAGTACAGAAGCCGAATACAGAGCTTTAGCACACACAGTAGCAGAAGTCACATGGCTACAATCCCTGTTCAAAGAACTGAGGTTACAAATTCCTATTCCTACAGTGTGGTGTGATAACCTTGGAGCAAATGCTTTAGCATCTAATCCTATATATCACGCCAGAATAAAGAACATAGAATTGGATGTGCACTTCATACGGGACAAAGTTCTTGAAAAAAGTTTGAAGATTGAGTACATACCTTCAGCTGATCAAATAGCTGATCTTCTTACCAAACCATTGCCGCACGCCAGGTTCAAGTATCTGAGAGACAAGCTGTCAGTCAATGAACCGCCCTCTAGCTTGAGAGGGGGTTTTAGAGTTGAAGTTGTAGATCAGCAGACAAGCACTTCAAGGGATTTGAAAAAGAATGATTAGATTGCACAATTGAAATCAGCAGGGACTACTTTGACGTAAACGAAAAGATGATATTATGAATTCTCAATTTTGTCCATGTGGTATGCTGTAGACCCACGTCTCTTCTTTAGTTGGAAAAAGGATAAAGACATTTAGTGTAACAGTGTTACCAACTTCAGTATTTTTCATTTATCTTCATTGGCTGTAGTTTGTGCATTTTGTATTCCTCCTAGTTCTAGAATTCTCCAATCAACTGTATAAATTCAGCAACTGCACAGTGAATAAAAATAACATAGAATACATTTACAATTCTTGAATTTCATATTGTGGTCAACATTCCCATGTTTATGCGTGCTTGCATGTTTTAATTTGTCCAATTGAAGATAACATTGTGTGTTTGTAGTAAAATATGTAATGTATGCATCATTGTTTCCACGAATCCAAGCATTTCTTTTTTCATTCCCAACATAAGATTAATCTAAATACGCATGAAATGAAAAAAAAATTATTGCAATCAACAAACGAGTTAATAAGTACGAGATAACCGAGGTGATAAAAAATGCGACAAATAATATATATGGACCAAAATGAGTGAAAAATATAAAAACTATGAACCCTAAAAAATAAAAAAAAGATTGGAACTAGCTTGCAATTTACTGAATGGAATTTCCACAGAATTGCAAGAATCTCTAAATTGCTCCTCCATTTCAACAGTGAATCTCCAAAATTGGATATTCACTGTAGCAATCTATAAAATGGATATGGCATTTGAAGGTGGATTTGAGAATCAACCAACCTCTATTAATCTTCAAAATAGATGTGGGTTGGAGATGCCCTTAGATTAATCTGGGGGAAAAATTGGGTGTGGGGGGGGGGGGAGGGAACTAAAGGGAAAAAGTTGAGGGGAAAATCTAAGGGGAGAACCTATTTCCAAATAATGTGTAGAGAGAAAACTGGGGTGGGCTGGGGTGGGCTCGGGGGACATTTAAATTGGACACGTAATTTAATTGCCCCCTAGTTTTTTAGATAAAATATAAAAAATAATTTAATTATTATTTGAGGTAACGAATATTATTTTATACATTTCTCTTATGAAAACATTATTTTATATATTTCTCTTATGAAAAGTAAGTATATTTCATGACACCACTACTAGACGTCAACATATTACAAAAGCATGCAGTAGCATGCATTTCGGGCAGAAGAAATCACAGTTTCTTTCTGCATATATAATTTTTGAGAGATTATAATTTCCCATTATTATAATACTCAAGCAAACAACTGAAAGATGAAACAAAAAGCTCGACTCTTAGATTAGACATTGTATAAAGCTCTGATCCCCCGAATATCATCATCATTCAATCCTTTGGTCATTCCAGCAGGAATTGATGCGTACATGATTGCATTTTGATCTGAGCTGTGCCCAAGTCCAAGAAGATGCCCAATTTCATGCAACGCAACAGTTTCAAGATCAAATGCACCGCGATTGGGACCAACGGACCATGATTCGTCAGCATCATAGTGAAATCTTCCATCTCTTGGTGCAAAAGCATGAGCCAGTGTTCCTCCCCGGCCATCAAACGGATATCCATCTCCGTGATTACCCCTGTGAAAACCGATGACTAAATTTGCATTTTGTGGATTCTGAGTTGACGAAAATGTGAAATGTGTTGCAGAAGCCCATTTTTGGAATGCTCTGGAAACTGCGCTCCTGGCCTCGGATGGAGTCGAGGATGAAAAACTGTAAGTTAAATGTGTTGATGAAGGTGGCCATCTCGGGCTATTTGGGAAGAAACTGTAATGGGATACTGTATGAATTTTGGAGCTTGGAACTGTGTTTTTCCTTTTACTTGCTCGCATTCTTGACGTCCCGTTGACAATGTCAGGCACCCCACACCTAGGTGTCATCATTGTTGACACAGTTTTTGAGTCTAAAAGCCCAGTAGGTTTTATATGGTAATTGAACTGGTATGTTTTGACTGCGGACTCTAATACATCATCGAAATCATCATCGTTTTGATGCAATTTGTTTCTTGCATGATGATAATCAAGGTAACCATATTTCTCAAGGTACACTTTGAGCTCGTGAATGCCCTTGGTTTTGTTTCCTTTGTGGCACCCTTCCAAATGTTTGATGAAATCAAAGGCTGTAGGTTTTTTCTCATTTTCCCTTTCGGTTTTCGTTGCATGACAAGAGGCAAAAAGGACCAGGAAAATGAGAATGAAACATGAGAAAACTAGAGAAGACTTAAATCTCCATGTTTGAGTTTAAAGAGAAAGTTGAAGGATGTTTTTGTGCTTGTTAAATGATATATCTGGAGCTATTTATAGACCAGAAAACCGTTCCGTTCGCATATAATTAGCAATATTTCTTTGTTTTCATAAGATAGTCTTTTGCCTGTATTACACGGGAGAAAGAAAATGGATGGGGTTTACTCCTTGTAAGTTTCACATGAAATGAGAATACTACCTCTAAGGGGAATATGAAATGAGAATATATAAATGAGAACATAAAATGTGTGGAATTTAGTAAATATTTTCTCTAAACCAACATAACCGTTGTTCGAAATGACCTGACTAATTAGGTCAAAGTTACTTTCCACATAAAAAAACCATGCATGCGGGCTACCCGTGCTTATATGCGATATTGGTCATTACAATATCATCATCAATCTTTATGTCGGTTCGTTGTTAATTGTGCTATCTTCGTTATTAGGAGATCCTGATAAAATAAATGAGTTTGTAATATACCACCATCCCATCATTTTCTCCTACTAAAATGATAAACTTATTTTCTCTCTCTCTCTCTTTTTTTAATTCTTAATTTCTAACAAAATCATCATCCTTCGAAAGTTATATGGCACAAAATTAACGAAAGCGAACTTTAATATAATTTATTAGGGTTTGGGCCGATGAGGCCATGTCTAGTGCCTGAGATGTTTCAGATCTCAAGTTCGAATTCCATCATGAAACGTATACGTTTCTGTGGGGCTGTGAGTTCTTTCAACTTTATGTTGTTTGGTTTATATTGTTGTTTATTGATTCGTTGTATTAATATGGTTCTAGCGATTATAATAGTAAATTGTTTTGTACTTGTGCTAAAAAAAGATAAAAATAAAAGAAAGTAAGAAGACAAAAAAATAATTAAGGTTTGGTGTGGATGAAAATTTATGACACTATCCATTGGCCCTATATGGTGGGTGTCGAATTTAACAAATAATAATAAACTTGCTCAAAAAATATAAAACCTGTATTAGTGGTGAGCAAGGTCGTATTCACAGAGACTGGTGAGACTTAATTTTCTAAAAGTAAAATAACTAAATTAAAAGGGGGGTTTTGATCTTTGATGAACAAAATAAAATAAAAATAAATTAAAATGTAAATTCAGATAACGATTTGAAATGTAGAATTTCTAAAAAAATGCAAGTTGACAAGGAGAAAATATATGTGATAAATATCCAGCCGAAGGTATAATTTCAGAATTGATTCCAATAATTGATCATTGATGCAAATATAAGACTATTTATTCTTTCCCTAAATTGGTTATGGTTATTAATACGATCGAACAACCTATCCTCCCTTACTTTTTCGATAACCAAGAGACGCTCATTGATTGCTTTGTTTGCTAACAAATAACTCTAGAAACGTTCTTATGATTTAATTTATTAACAATATTAAGCACTAGAAAGACCACTAATTCTAATCAATGAAAAGATACGATCTATCAATTTAAGCTAGGTTATATATTTCTATAACATGAATTGAGCACTTTAATTATATCCAATTTGTTATTTTACCACTTAAGTCAGAATTTCTAAATAATTATGGATCTAGAATCCTAACTGACAATATATCATTTCAATAATTACACAACGACCACTTTGAATAATAATAATAATAATAATAATAATAACAACAACAACAACACAACAACACAAGAAATAACAACAACAACAACACAACAACACAAGAAATATATAAATAGGCTAAGAATAAAGAATATAATAAAATCACTTCGATCCCACAATTGCTATGGAATCAAAACTTCAATAAAACCTTGTGCTGTAAATAAATAAATTTAGCTATTCATTTAATTAAATAAAAATCACTGAAAGTACTATTCTTCAAAAGTCGACGTTGAGAACTGAACGAATCAATTTTCCTCCAAAATCTTCTTTCGCCGTCAACAGGTCCTCGAGTCCCCTTTTGCCGAATGAATTTTTCTCCAAGTTTTTTCTTATTTCAAGTCGAAAAAGCCAAAGTTTTAAAACCTACATATTTTCTTCCAAATTCACGTCGGGGCCCAAAATTGAATCCTCCCCATTCCCTAAGCTTTCTTGTCTATTATAATGAATCTTTCAAAGTCCAAGTATTCTCCTCCAAGAAAAAGCCTTTTTATTTCTTTTCTTCTTCTTTCTTAGACGTCTCCTACTAAATATTATATGAGCCCAAGTCCAAGTCTTGAAATTCATTTCTTGCCGATCTGAAACAAGCGTGCTCACGCCTTAAGCAAAGTTGGCTTCGACCTGGTGAATTTCTTGAGTTCTAATTTCTCTTCTAAAATTTATTGAATTGTGTCTAGTTTGATTTAACTCATTCATCTATATCATAAAACACAAATTTCAATTAAAATGCAAATATTAGACATTGGAAATGATCAAAGTATGAGGAAAATAACACAATATATATATATCATTTATGCACTTTATTATTGTACATCTTAAATAGACCAAATTAATTGACCTCGCTATTGGTGAGTTTGTGTCGGGCTGTATCGACATCAAAGAAGAGCGCCATAAATGTACTATTCGCTAGTATACTAGAACGAGATTGGAAGGGTTCATTTGAAAAGTCAACTTTATTAACAGGAGACGTAGCTTAAGTTTTTAAATGTTGGTTATCAGTTTCATATTTATTTAATTTGAGATTTATCAAGACGGTAACTTGTTAGAGTAGAACAATATTGAAATCCATGTGTTCCGTTTTTAGTTTTAATCAGATTGAATTGCTAATTGAAACTTAATGAAAACTAATAAAATATAAAAGTTTGGAGTTAGAGCAACCAAAAAGCTAAGTATAAGAGCATCTCTAATAGAATGTCCATTGGAGAAATTTTTCTTTCATGTTATACAAAAAAACTGATGTTGCAATAAAAGAAGTATAAAATGTCTACTATAATGTATAGATGTAAAAGGTGTTGTAAATAGTGCCCATGTATATTTACTCTCCTATTGTTCGTTCTCTTTATTTCTCATTATTGTATCAACTGCTTATATCTTGACAAGTGTTCCGTTATCTCGTATAATTCACATGACCAATATTGAAGATGTATGCCACTTTTTGCTAATTCTAGCCACGTATGATTGAAACAATCCACCTTAGACCATTGGATATGATCTAGGGGAACAATCTTCACATCCCCAATTTTTTGGGATAGCTATTATAATTATGAAAATAACATTGAATAATTACAAAAGTGCCACCAGTTATTTATGAAAATGCCATTTTTCAATTTACTTTGTTTTTCTAACGTCTATTTCAACCCTATTGTGTTATTCATTTTAGTTTTTATTATTAGTACTATTACTATTACTAATATTACTACTGCTACCATTTATGTATTTTATCTTTATTCTGATCTTATTTTATTAATTTTTCTTTTTTTATTTTGGAGCAATATTTTTTGGTTAGCTCCATTCCACATCCAAACTACTATTTCTCGCTACTAAAAAAGCCGCTAGTTGCGACTGAAAATTCCGTCGCTAAAGCAGGAAAATCCGTCACTAAAGGCCTTTTGTGACGGAAAAGTTTGGTCAGAAAACCCGTGGCTAAAACCCTAGTCGCTAATTCTTTGTGACAGAAATAAGTGACCGTCACAAACTTTCGACGGCCTTTGTGATGGGAGAGCCTTCCGTGGGAAAGGTTGTGACGGAGAAAATTTGGTAGGAAATAGCTGACGGAAAACGACCGTCGCAAATTTCTAACGAATCTGTCTGTCACAAATTTCTGACTGACCAGTTCGTCACAAATTTCTGACAGAGCACAGTCCACTACAAATTTCTGACGGACCATAATCCGTCACAATTTTCTGACAGAACATAATCCGTCAGAACTTGGTCCTCCAAATTGTGAGAAAACTAGCTGTTATTTTATTCTATTCTATCTATAAAAATCACAATTTTGTTTAGGTATTCAAAAATGACAATTTTCTAACAATTCCATTACCAGTAATGATAATAATAATAATAATATTAATTATTCAATCAAAAAAATAATATTATTAATTAACAAAATATACACTTTCAGGACAAAAAGATTTACATATAAGGTGGCTATGCTACAAAAGGGAGTGTTCATAATACCATGCACACTTTTGCTACCAAATTCACAAGAAACATTAGCGAATCAAAAGCAACAAGGTAACAAAAAATATCTAATTTCACTATTCCTTAAATCTTTACTTCTGCTTGTACTCATACTAGTGTTTGATGGCTCATCATCATTGTGCTCCTGTGCACCCTCATCATCACCAAGTCGAATTTCATCATCAGAATCAGAACTATTGTCGTTCTCAGAAAAATCTGAACCACTTCTAACTATACGACCTCCTACAGCCTTTGCTCGTCCTCTAGAGCCACGAATATATCCTCCTCTCATTGGCTTAGCACCACTCATGTTGCTATATGAGTCAAACAAATGATTAATGTTAGCAAGAGAAATCACATAACAAATATGGAAAGAATACAATTAAATGAGCACAACACTTATTTAAGATACATGCATGGCAGCATATATACTTTCATTCTCAATCCATCCTTCCAATTAGATGCAGGATCAACTTTCAGTAGTGATTCTCCTATTGCTACTGCGGGAAGATCAATGGCAACCAGTTGAAAAATAGCATTTTCCGATAGTTTTGTAAACGTTGTTTTCACTAAACAAGGTGCTTTATGGTCAATGTGTGATAAAGTGCAACCAATGAGTGGTGGTGTAGACCAATTTATGTATCTAGGCATGCCTTTTATAAACATCCAAATACTTTATAAGCACACCTTCATAAGTAGCAGAGAAAAGTGGAAAACTCGTCATAAATACTCCAAATTTCATAAATAATAAATATGTTAACAATACACCAAAAATAAGAAACACTAAACTAATTAGCCAAAACCAAGTGAGTTGAATGAAGATTAGGATGGCAAATTCACCATTTTTTATGCATACAAATTCAAAGTGGAACAAAACAGATTTTCACATGTTTCAAAAAGGAGGGAAAAAGGCTGTTTGGCTTAAGCCCAGAAAGGGCATAGGATAGAAGGGAATTCAAGTAAGCAACCTTGACTTTCAATTTATTATATTTCTCAAATGAAATACCGTCTCCCTACAGCACTTCTCTATTCTTGTTTTCCAGTTTGGAATAATAAAGATATGGCTGGAGAAGTTAATCATCCTCTTACTCTTCAGGAAATATAGAAGTCGAAGACAGATATTTTTTCAATTACTGTGGCCAGATATTCTAGAGATCCAATGCTAGAAATGTGGTGTCTGAATTAGTAGCTTCAATGTATCCAAATAACATAAATGTAAAACAAAACCCCAAAACTTGGCTAATAGAATAGAAATCAAGAAATAAGAGCAGCATTATTTTCGTAGGACAATTAACTATGTGGACTGGGGAACTTCTTGTTGGGAATTTTTTACAAATTTCAAAGGGGTTTCTCCACAAAAATTAAACTTATTGTGACAAAAATTTTCCTTTTAATAAGGGGTCTCTATCTAGTGCTTTTTGTCTCCCTTTGTGCAAGGAAAACTTTCTAATTATATCTAGTCTAGTTGTAATAACTGTAATCAGATTTGAAGCTCACTACTTAGTACAGGAAATTTGATGTCTTGGCAAAGCTATCTTAAAGTTGCAATTTTTTGTGGGTTTTAGTTAGAGTAAAATGAAATTTATTGATATAGCGAAAATAAGAGAAGTTTCATTTGCGCGAAATGACTGCATCCAGTTGTAAGAAAGAGAAGAGACAGGCTTCTAAGCTCCATAAATATAGTGAAACACATCAAAAAGAAAGTGTACCTTCTTCTATTTTTGCCGACTACAGACACATCATTCTTTAGACGCCGGGAAAGCAGAAACAAATGCCGGAAATTTGGTAATGCGGTGAGCCCTCTCTGTTAGACGGCAGCTTCTTGTAGAGTGCGACAAGTTCCAAGCCAGACCCGTTTTCTACTATTCGAGTTAGGGATCTCGACCGTCTATCTCCTCTAGGGTCTTTTAACATTCTGAAACCTTTTCATATGACCACAGCTGCTTGAAGCTCCGATGCAATGGTGGAGGCAGCACGGTGCACCAGATGGGATTTGAAAAGCCGAGAGAGAAGAGAGAGTCAGAGAGACGAATGGATAGGGTTCGTGAATGAGTTGTTCTTTTGGGTTGGGCTGAAATGGGTCCATTTTGATAGGTAGATGGCAAAATGCTAGCGGAAAGACGAAATAGCAGGAGGGAATTTTAAATTTTTTGTGCTTTATCAATTTTTTTTAGAACGTGCTTTTTCAAATTAAAACATTTTAACACCTTCAAAAATAAATAAATAAATAAATAAATTAATTAACAAAATATATTTATTATTATGTGATAAATTGTGAACATGTTTTTATAATTTTAGGAGGATTATTCATTTTTTTATTTAAAATGAATTTATAAAACATGCCTCAGTTTAGAGCTCGATTTAGGCCAAAGGTCACTTAAGCAGGCATCAAGTTAGCTTGAAATAATTTTGTCATAATTTTTAATCTACATATATTATTGTAATTGTAATATCATATTATATACTTTTATTTTTTTTGCAAACCAAATAGAGACTTTCATTATGAGTCAAACGAGGCATCACAAGCTAGATTGTTTACAATGAAAGCAAAGGGACTAGAATCCAAATACATATTTAAATGAAAATCAAAAGCTCGCTTAGCCAATAAGTGGGGCCACTACATTTGTCTTTCTCCTCATTGACACAAACTGACAAGTCGTGGCTAGATCTTGCAATACAAGTTCTACCCATAAATAACATTCTTAGTTTCTCGATATAAGTCCCTTTACCCGTGTGAGATGTCTTGCTTTTGTCTTCACGATTGCCTGCCAATCTTTGTTTCAAAAAACCGTTCTCCCTGTGAGGATACATCCAACTATGATCATCCAACACCCTGCATCATGTCATACAAAATGTACAACCAAGACAACTATAACATAAAAATCAATTTTAAAGTAAAAAAAAGGCAAAAAACAAAATAAAACTCCACAAAAATGATATTCTTTTCAGCTACTATGCTAATTAAATATTTATTAGCATTCTAATTTAATAAACAGATATACAATGAAGCTTTTTAAATTAAGCTCAATATTTTTAGTACTTTCTAAACGTTACAAATTTCGAATTATTAGTCCATATGGGGAATGTTCTGTAAATGAATAAATTGCACAAACATCTAGGGCGACAACTAATATTTTCCACTCATTTTATTTGATCTAATGCCCAAGGTCTACTCCAGTTAAACCCGTTGCAAAATACTTTATATATTTATTGATTAAACTCATTACAAACTACTTTCTGTACATTTCCCAAAAAAAAAAGAAAAAGAAAAGAAAATGTACTTTCCACGTACGCCTCCAGAAATCTTAACTTTTTAAATATACATCCATTCTTCACCAATTAGCTTGTGCATTTTCATTAAGTTTTATGTTAAATGTTGTTGTTGTTATTATTATTATTATTATTATTATTATTCAAATTATGAGCTCAAGTAATTTTTTTGTTCTTCATTACTATTACTATAAATCTCGATGAATACAATGCGTTAAAAGTTAAAGAAAATGCTTTTGCACAAACTCTAGTTCATCTCCAAACTATTTTTGCACTATTTCAAATTAAGATAATTTTTTACTCTATAGTATCATAGTCTTGTAACAAAAGTATATTCATATAATTTTAAACTTATATTTCTCCATTATTTCTACTATTACTTTACCAATAATCACATGTAAGAATCATAATTATCATTAGAGTAACAATAATTCAAAACCATTAGAGTAAAATTATACATTAGCAATCTTTACTCTAAATAATTTCATCCTAATCTAAAACTTCTCACATAACACAAGCACATTAACATTTAGTAATCAATAAATTCCATCAATGAAACAAGAGATTTTTCAATAAATCTAGTTAATACACAAATTCTTACAATACTCAACACTTCCTTTTTCGCCATAATAACTAAAAAAAGAAAATTATATTTACCTCCAAATGTTAGGGAAAATATTTATTGACTTGCTAGATATGCAATACCAACAAATTTTTTTGCTTGAAAAAATAGGTGGAGTTTTTTTATTTGATATAGAGGAATGAAGGTATAGAAAAAAAATGCGAGGACACTGCTGGAAATGATGGACGAGTTTGGTTGAGTTTTTTAAATGGCACATATCTCTAACGGAACTAAATATCCATCACAAGTTTCTGACAGAGGTCCGTCACAAGTTTCTGACGGAAAAAGAGGTCCGTCTCAAGTTTCTGATGGAAAATTCGAGTCCGTTAGAAACCTTGACAGCTGTAACGCTCACCGTTGGTTGGAATTTATGGTGAATTAATTTCAACCGTGTTATACGGTTGGGGAAAGTAATTCCGATCTCTTTCTAACGGAAGTGGAACTCCATTAGAAAGTTTCAAATGGCGTGGGTCGTCTGTCAAAAACCTTCAGATGGAATTGGTAGTCTGTCAGAAGTTTACTGACAGAATGGCTCGTCCGTCGGAAAACTTCTAACGGAATGGCTCATCCCTCAGAGATTTGCAACGGATTTTGTGACCATATACCTTGTGCGTCACTAGTTTCTGACCGTGTTGTGTTTCCGTCAGAAGTTCTAAAGGATTTTTGTATCCATCAAAAGTTTGTGACGGATTTGCGACGGATTTTTCCTTCGTCAGAACGTTTCTAACGGACTTTAAATTGGTCAGAAAGTTTCTGACGGATTTGTTGTATTGGTCGGAATTTTCTAACCGATTTGAGTTGGTTAGAAAATTTTGGTAGCTCTGGCCTAGTTTTTAGTAGTTCTATCTACTAACGGTGCGTTTAATTGCGAGTATGGAACTTACTAAAGCACTTTCTTGTCAATTAAATTAACGATAATTAAATTTTAAAGAAAATAAATTGTAGAGCGTTTGATTGAAAGTGAAATTCCTAAAAAAATTGAGAATTGCCTAGAAAATAAAAAACCTACACTGTTTTTAAGGAAAATGTGGTTAAGTGGTCAAAAGTTGGAAAATATTCTCCCTGGAAAAAAATATCAATCAAACACTACAAAAGTAAGAATTTAAGTGGAAAAACTCATTTTCTATATAAAATCTTTGGTAATCAAATTCTTGATTGCATCTATTTTCTATAGAAAATGTCAAATTCTTGGAAAATTTTCCAACTTTATGCGTTTGATTGACAAATGAAAATAGAATTTAAATTTCATAGTACAAGCCTTCTAAGCGTAGTTTTAGCCATTTTCTCTGGAACGCATTTCCCACCTCCCCACAAGTAAAATATTTTCAATGAAAGGTAGAAAATATTTTTTTTTTCAACAATTTTTTATCAAACACACCCTAAAATTTTTTTTTTGGAAGAAATAATTTCTATTAAATTACACCAACTGAACATATAAATAAGCATGATTTCTATTTTCTTAATATATAAAAAATAAAAGAAAAAATAAGAAAAGATCAACTTCCCTAAAATTTGGAGGTAGCCATTGGGGGAACACTTTTCCCCAAATTTGGGGGAACCTCGGAAATTTCCTTGAGTGTACGTGTATTAATTGCTTTCTACTTTTCATCTTTTTTGTCAATATTCCAATCACTCTACCTCAATGGTATTGGGGGAATTAATTACCCTGTGCCGTGATCTCTCTTCAATTCGGCCATATGACTTCCTCAATTATTTGGCACAAAGAATTCTATCTCGACTCACGACTTTTTGGCACACATAATTCATGAAACTTAGACATATATTCATATAATTAAAAGAATCTCCATAAAACCGAATAAATTTTCCTTATTTTCTTCCTACTTTTCTTGCATTGAAACACTTTAATTAATTAGGCATATGCACTATGACACTACGTTTTTTTTTTTTTTTTTTGGAAAGTGCTTGTGATACATGAAAGGAAATATATTCTGTATGATATTCGACTTGTTTCCTTCTTAAAGTTTGTTTATGTGCTTTAAAGGATAACAACTAGATTTTCGCCCGTGCGTTGCACAGAAAGAATATATCAAAAATTATTTTAAAAATAAATAATACCAAATTTTGTAAGTTTTTTTTCTTTGTATGTAAGAGTTTTATAAGGTTACATCACCTACCTAATATAAGGAGTAATTAACTTTTCATGTCAACCAAATAATAATGAAATTTTGTTCTTATCATGTCAATATAACTAGTATTTACAGTAAATTTTAACCCAATAGGAAATAAAATCTCGAAAAAGCCCCTATTACCAAACATTTTTGGTGGGAAAATTGTGGTACAACTAATTTCCTTTAATATATATATATATATGTAATGGAAGTCTTACAATTATCACTAACATTAAACATGAAATAAAAATTCTTTTGAACATTATTTAAAATACTTATCTAATTTACCAATTTTGCTAACATAAAAATGAATCGTTTAAGATTAAACCGTTAAAACTTGAAACCATGTTTAGTCAAAGCTTTTAAAAATGTCGCATTTTATTTTGGATCCAGAGCTAGCCCCCTAAAATTTCACGACTGGCCGTGTGCAGGAGCTGGTGTTTTTCGTAGCATTGTCTTATCTTGACGCAATCGGTGCTGTGAAGGGGGTTCTTCCTTATGTTTATAGGAGCCTCTCTTTCTTGCTAGTTGCTAGTTGGAGTGCTTTCGGAGTTCTTTTCTTCCCCCGATTTTCTTGGTGAATTCTGGCAGGTTCTGTGTATTTTTTGTTTAGACGAGGTTCGAAACATCAATCCTACTAATCTCCTAAAAATTTGTGCGAAGGTTAGAAGTTAGACTTGATGATTGTGTGTTAGAAATATAGGCATATTTGATCATAATTTTGAGCGGCCCGGTTCTTCTTTTTGAGACATGAACTTGGATTTGTCCTCGGTTATCAGATTTAATTCCGCTAGATTTTACTGTTTCTTTTCTACTTCACTTACATTTTCTGTTTTCTTTTGTATCACGTTCTTGTTAAATTCTAGGGTAATTTTCACTCTAGGTCTTCAACCTTTCAACTTTGTATCAATTTTGTCCATATTCTTTCTGTTGAGCATAATAGGCCCCAACCTTTTATTTGTTATCATATTATGTTCCCAACGTCATTTTTCGTCCTCAACTTTTCAATTTTCACCATTAACCCCTATTACTATGACTACTATACTCTTAATTCTTTATTTCCACTATGTCCTCAACCTTTCAATTTCTATACAATTTTGTTCGCATCATTTTTTTGGGCATATAGAACCCCTAACCTTTCATTTATTATCACGTTACGCCCCTAATATAACACCTTTTGTCCTCAACATTTTAATTGTTAATGTTAATTTATATTAAAATTACAATTGGGCCCTTAATTATTTAAATAAAAATAAAAATAATATAAAATAAGAACTTCACTCATCCTAGCCCATAGTGATAACAAAAAAAAAAAAAAAAAACCTCGATCTACTCCAAACTTCATTGACACCTAATCCACGTAAAAAAGAAATTTCTGATCTGAGAGTCATTGTAACAGATCAGATCTTGTTTTTCGATTCATCACATATCACGCAGTGGACATCGATCAGGGTTGATCCACAAAAAAAAAAAAAGAATCATTTTCAATTTACAAAAATGAAACCGAACCTTAATGCGCTAGTTCTAATTTTTTGTAGATCCACAATTGGTGGATTATATTAGATTAAGACAGATAACAAATCAGAACAAATTATAGTGAAAATCATAAAGAGAGACAAGAAATTAAATTAGAATTAAAATATTAGGGTTATTTTTTTATAAATCGAAAATCAATTTTTTGGGCAGATCTATCCAATCTGTGGCGCCGCATGATTTGGTAGATCAAGAAATTAGATCTGATTCGTCAGCTGATACTTAAACGATAACTTTCTTTGACGCGAATTTGATATCTTATTTTATATACTTTTTTTATTTTTATTTAAATAATTAATGGTATAATGATAATTGTAATAGATATTACTAGTAAAGATTAAAATATTAGGTATGAAAAGTGCTAAAGAGGATATAACACGACAAAAATGAAAAGTCGGGGCTATTATGAGCCCAAATAGGGATAAAATTGTATAAAAATTGAAAAGTTGGGGACCTATGGTAGAAATAAAAAATCAAAGGTATAATAGTCATTTTGATAGGGGTTAATGGTGAAAATTGAAAGATTGAGGGACTTAATAAGCCTAAAAAAAGAACGGGAACAAAATTGATACAAAGTTGAAAGGTTGGGGACCTAGAGTGAAAATTACCCTAGATTCTACTAACATTTGTAACCATAGCTATAAGAGTGTCAGCGTAAAAAATATAAGATGCCATAGGAGGAACAGACCTTATAACTAGGTCCATTACGAAGATAATAAATGCAGACTGTTCTAAGCATTTGTTTCCTTGTATTATTTATGTGCGACTACCATTAGGTTTCAAGATTGTATGGTACACCAGACGTGTTCTTTTTCGTGTCTAGATGACCTATGCATTGTTTCTTTTTGTTTACGTATGGCATAGAGAAGGGAGAAAGTGCATGTCCAACATAAGAAGTTACTGATGTTTAGCTTTTTATTACATCGCTTTTAAGATTCTCAGTTGAGACCAAAGAACTCAAATTTTGTTACTGGGCAAACGAAGTGTTTTTTTATGATTGTTCATTTAGTAACAATTAAAAGCTTAGGACAAAATAATTTTTATACTACAGATTGATCTAGATTTGGAGGTTTACTATTAAAAATACTGTTACTAAGATGATTTGGAAGTTGCAGGTGTGAATAAATCAATATGTAACAATATCATTCGTAGATAGAAGGGGGAGAACCAAACCCTAATTGTCATGCAAAAGAGTACAATAACTCGAAGAAAGTAATACAAGCCTTTTAATATTGAAGGACTAACTTATACAAACTAATAATTTAAAACACTAAAGTAGCAAAACTATATGAAACTATAAAACTATACTCTAACATCCCCCCGCAAACTCACAGTGCTGTAGCCAAAAGCAATGAGAGTTTGTCACATAGAAAATGAAAGTGATGAGCCGAATGGGACTTAGTAAAAAGATCCGCAAGCTACAAAGAAGATGAGACAAAGGGTAAGGTTATGGTTCCCCGTTGAAGGTGATGATGTACTAGATGATAGTCAATCTCAATATATTTTGTGTGCTCATGAAACACAGAATTATTAGATATCTGGATAGCACTCTTATTATCACAGTACATAGGTGTGGGAGAAGTGTGGGAGAAGAAAGAGACACTTCTATGTCAGAAAGTAGCCAACATAACCAGACAATCTCACTAATAGTAGATTCCATAGCAAGATATTCAGCATCAGTAGAAGATCGAGAAATCAGTGTCTGTTTCTTACTCCGCCCAGAGATAAGGGAATCACCCAAGAAGACACAAAACCCTGTAGTAGGCTTACGATCAATATGGTTGCTAGTCCAGTCTGCATCAGAATAAGCACGGAGTTCTAAGGAAGATGTGGATGGAAATAGAAGACTCTGAAAACAAACCACAAAGATAGCGTAAGATTCGAACCATAGCTGCCCAATGAACAGTAGTAGGAGCAAAAACAAACTGACTAACAACATGCACAACATAAGCAATATCAAGGCGAGTGATGGTAAGATATATAGGATAACCAACAAGATTATGATACAAAGTAGGATCAGCCAAAGGGACTCCATCAGTGGAGGAATATCTGACATTCATTTCAAGAGGGGTGTCAGCTGTCTTAGAATTAGTAAGATGAGCACGCTTAATGAGATCTGTACTATATTTAGACTGAGATAACATATATCCTCTAGGAAAAGAAGCAACCTCAATACCCAAGAAATAAGATAGAGGTCCCAAATCCTTAATCTGAAACTGGCAAGCTAATTCAGACTTCAACTCAGTAATTCCAACAACATCATTACCAGTAATAACCATGTCATCAAGATATAATAAAAGAATAATCCGACCAACAGATGTACACCGAAAATACAAGGATAAATCATGATGACTGGCTGGAGAACTAAGAGAAGCAACAATAGTAGAAAACCGTTCGAGGCCATAAAGAGCCTTGTTAAGTTTGCAAAGATATCCAGGAGGATGGGACATACCAGAAGAAGGAGTCATATAAACTTCTTCTTAAAGGATGCCATTCAAGAAGGCATTCTTAACATCCATTTGACAAAGATTCCATTGACGAATATAGGCAACAACAATAAGAGTGCAAACAGTGGTCATCTTAACAATAGGGGCAAAGGTCTCCTCATAATCTACACCATACTGTTGCTTAAAACCTAGCAACTAATTGAGCCTTATACTGCTCAACAGAACCACCAGACTTGGTTTTAATCTTACAGATCCAACGTTAACCAACAGTATTTTTACCTGAAGCTAAAGGTACCGAATCCCAAGTGTTTGCGTTTTGTAGAGCTGATAATTCATCATTTATAGCCTATTACCAAAGAGGGTCTAGAATGGCTTCTTTATATGAAGAATGTTTAAAAAGGTGATGAATAGAGGATAAGAGACAAACAAAAGACTCTGAATAGCAAGAATAATCGAAATTAGGAGTTGAGTGAACTTACGTATACGTTGAGGATATCAAGGAGACAGTAGAGAAGGTGAAGAGGATGATGATGGATTCTCAGTCTCAGATGGTGCTTGAGGGGCCACATGAGGGGGAAGGACTTCAGGAGACGGCGCATATGTACATGTAGTGGATGAAATATCAATAATGATAGGTATAGGGGCTCACTAGAGAAGGGGTCAAGATGAACAAGATCTGATTTAGTTAGTGTAGAAGTGCTATCACTAATAGAGAAGAAAGGAATATGAGCAAGAAACACAACATGTCGAGAGACATATAACTTCTGACTGGTGGGATCAAAACAACAGTGACCTTTCCTACCCTCTCCATATCCTAAGAAAACACAGATAGAGAAATGTGATGTTAATTTACTATGCTCAGTTGTTTGAAGAAGAACAAAACAAGTACACCCAAAGACCTTTAAGAATGAATAATCAGGGAGAGAGCTAAATAAAGCTTCAAACGGTGACCGAGTAGAAGTATGAGAGGTGGATATTCTATTAACGAAATAAGCAGATGTAAGAATAGCTTCCCCCAAGAATTCATTAGGGACTTTAGCAGATAAAAGAATTGAGCGAGCTGTTTCAATTATATGTCTATATTTGCGTTCCGCAACACCATTCTGTTGTGGAGTGTCTGTACAAGAAGATTGGTGAATAGTGCCTTCGGAATCAAGTAGTTCAGAGAATTCAGTAGACGTGTATTCCCCACCAAAATCACATCTAAAACACTTAATTACAATATTATGTTGGGTTTTAATAAATGCTCTAAAAGAATGATAAATAGACAGAAAATTAGAACGCCTCTTCATGAGATAAACCCAACAATAATGAGTACAATCATCAATAAATGAAACATAATATCTGGATCCTCTTTTAGTGGAAATAGAAGCAAGACACCACACATCAGAATGACCAAGGTCAAATGGTGCAACAGAATGGGAAACGCTATGAGTAAAAGGCAAAGCAGAAAATTTAGCAAGTTTGCAACCGTTACAATCATAAATGTCATGTGTTTGCATATCCTAAATGACCTTTGGAAACTAAAAATTACAAATGACTAGCAGACACATGTCCAAGTCAAGAATGCCATAAGTAAAAACTAGAAGAAGAAGAATTTAAATGAAAAAAAAGATAAATCAACACCAGAGGCTGCAACATACGCCGATCTCATATTATCCAAGACATAAAGTCCTCCTATTTGCCTATGGTGTATCCCAATCATCTTTTGAGACTGTGGATCCTACACATAACATGCAGTGGGAGAAAATGAACCAGGTATCCAGAATCACACAATTGGCCAATAGAGACCAGATTTAAAGTAAGGTTAGGAACGCATAAAACATCATAAAGAGATAAATTTGATGTATGTACTAACCCAACACCTGCTAAAGGCATTGGAGTGCCATCAGCAGACATAATAGATGTAGGACGATGGTGAGGAGGCATATAAGCAAACAATTTAGAATTAGAGGACATATGTCAAAACACAAGTGAGTTAAATATCCATGTAGAAGTGTTACCTGGTAAGTTCTGAGAGGACATACCTACATGTGTGGAAGCTGGCATAGCACGTGGCTGAGTGGCTAAGAACTTTAGAAACTGCTCATTAAGGTTAGCCAACTTGAGATTAGATGAAGGAGGTGGACCAAGTATGAATTAACCTACAGGTAAAGTAACTGCTGTATTCACATTGGGACCATAAGACATATGAGGTGGCTGCTGATAATTCTATTGAGAGGCTTGTTTCTTCAATAACAACTTAAGACACTGAGCCTTCCAATGTCCCTTTTGTTTGCAAAAACTGCACACATCCTTTGGAACCTTTACATGTCCATGATTCTAATTTTGTATATGTGGTATAGCCAACACAGAAGTATTAGAGTTCAGAATAGAAGCCTCTCCACTAAGTGATTTTGATCGTGTTTCCTCAGCAAAAAGCTCACCCACAACTGAATCAATAGAGAGAGGTTTATGATGCAAACTAAAACCTCTGATTCCCTCAAAATCACTACGAAGTGCCATAAAAACTACACTAATCATTGTTCCTCTCGAAAAGTAATACTACCTCCGTCCCAAAAAGATGGTCCATCTTTCTTTTTTCGTTCGTCCCAAAACATGGGCTAGTTTCTTTTTTAAAAAGTAGTTGAATTATTAGTTCTCTTATATGCCCATATTTAATGCACATAATTATCATAAAAATAGAATTATTAAAGTGTAATAATTAATAAATGAAAGGATATAATAGAGAAATGAGATTAAAATTTACTTTTCCAATACTATTAAATGAACTTTTCTTAATCTATGTGAAATAAGAAAAAGGACCATCTTTTTGGGACGGAGGTAGTATATTCTTCAGAAGCTTTTAGTCCAGTAGATTCTATAAGAGCTAACTCATTCCAAATACTGGTCATTACATTGTAAGATTCTAAAATACTTATATTCTTCTATTGCAATGCTCGAATGTCAATCTCTAACTGATACCACTTTGAAAAATTAGACCTGGTATACAAATTTTCCAAATAATCCTAAACCTCTTTTGCAGTTTAATACTTTGCCAATTATGTACCAATATTATGCTCAGTAGAATTATTTATCTACGTAAGAATCTTTGAATTATTGGAATCCCAGTTATCTACCTGTGTTGCATAATCATCATCAGTGCTCTCCACTTTAGTAACTGTTCCACTAACATAACCCCACAATTTCTTCCCTTTAAGAAAATGTTTCATAACATGACTCTAATAAGAATAATTTTTGCCATTCGACCGTACACTAATAGCTTGAAGTGAATCATCAGATGCTATAAAAGAAGAAGAGGAGGAAACACACTAACCAAGCTGTAGCAGAACAGAAACCGACACAATCAATTCTCACCATCACCACCACCACCACCACAGTGTAGGCAAAGGAATTCTGACCACATCGATGTAAATTTCGTCACTGGAAACTAGTCCACGCGCCACCTAAAATCACGACAGTCTGTACACGTGCCTCCATTCGCCAGCATGTAAAGTCACACGTACTTCACCGTCATCGAGCCCACAGTAGTCCGAACCTGCTAGTGTCCTCTGATCACAGAAAGGAGTAGCGAAAGGGGTTCATATTGGACGATTTCAGTTCGATTTCGTAGAATTTGCAACTTTTTTTGTTTACAATTTTTTTTTCAATTCTAATTCAATCTAGGGCTCTGATATCATGTGAATAAATCAATATGTAACAATATCATTCATAGATAGAAGTCAAAAGGAAGAAATCAATGACAGGAGACCAACAGAGAAGGTGGAGAATTACTAAACCCTAATTGTCATGCAAAAGAATACAATAACACAAAGAAAGTAATACAAGCCCTTTAATGTGCAAGGACTAACTTATACAAACTAATAACTTGAAACACTAAAGTAGCAAAACTATATGAAACTATAAAACTATACTCTAATAGCAGGATCTCCTGGAAGTCGTCATGGATTCCCAAAACTAAAACTCAAATCCCAATTGACCTGAAGGAGTACTCGTCACGAGCCCTATCATTAAATGTAACAATGTGCTAGATGAAGATTTGAGACAATTTCAATGCCTTTATAAAATGGGGGAACCATATTTTCTCCCTATACTAGAAATGGAGAAAACTTTTAGAAACTAATAAAAAGAACGCAAAACTCCATCTAGAGCCATGTTATGGAGTAGGCACTAAAAAACTAAAATTCTACTTAGAACTTTGGTCTCTAGTAATACTCAAAATACTCCTCTCTAGAAAAGGCTTCTTCACGTTTGAAATAAAGTGTAACACAACAAATGAAAAAAAAATCGGCACATGAATGCTAAATTAAAAGAAAAAGGGGTCATTAAATACCATCCTGGCTGGTTTGTTTAAAGCTATTATCATATGGTTCATTAGCTCAAGATCATTCAGCATGAAGAACAAACAAATATACAAGAGGAGAATTAGGTGCCTTGGATAAATTTTTGCCATAAACTAATGAAAACACAATGACTTCATTCAAGTACAAACACAATCTCATAGGTTTTTGAAGTACTCCTAGTTAAGGTTATCAACCTATTGCAAAACAAAAATTCTAGGGAGACAAGAAAATGAGACATGAATAAATGACATTATATATATGGCACACTTGTATTGGATAATAAAAAAGTATCCATGTGATCATCATTCAATAAATGTGTGTCATGTGAGAATGTCATTTATTAATGTCACATTTCCATGCCTCCTTAGAATTGCTCATTGCAAAAATGTAAACAACAATGAACATCTGAAATGTATAGTCACATGCTTAAGTGCTTCTCCATGTTACAGAATATATTCCACCAGCTTATTAACTTTACAACAAAAGTATTCCCTAGTTTCCTTAGGTGAACAAATTAATATTGAGCTGACCAAGCTTCGTTTCAAGGGAATGCTCAGTTAGACCATGTAAAAATAGCATCGTACAATACTATAAATTAATTACCGATAGATTCCCAAAAAAAAAAAGGAAAAATGTTGCTGATCCATACATAGCCCTAAATAATCCTTCTTACCAGCTGTTTAAAAACCAGGACTTCAAGTATGGGTGCTGACGAGGTCGAATTCGTCTTTATGAATGAAATCCCGTGAGATTATGCCTCTGATCGATCTTCTTCGACTTGCAAAAGAAGGATGGGAGGCGTACCTCCAAAGCCCCTCCGGTGTAAGAGTAAGTAAGGGAGGTTTTTGGAAATCAGTGTATGACGTAAGAGATCGGAGGTTAAAGAATGTCTTGGGGAATGTGCATGTGAACAGTGAATATTTATAGACAAATTATACCTGGACCTTTTTGATGGACTCTGTGCAAAAATAGGTGGGCTAGGACTCTTCTTTTAAGCTGAAACACTATCCATATAGTTGGGCCCCTGGAGGCCTAATGCAAATCATGGCCCCTTCAAGCGTTGTTAAGCCCACGAAGGAAACATTGCTAATTATAACTCTTCCATAGGCCCCTGTGCATCGAAACAGCTCTGCTTCCTGCGAGGTGTTTCAGCGACGCATAACGTTTCAAGAAAGAGGAAGTGCAGCGGTCAAAATGAAAAGACAAGTCAGGCCGAAAAGACGTGCATTAAATGTGACGCGTTCCCCAAGAGTGACCCTTTGGCTTTTCCTTCCACTATAAAAGCAAAGGAAATGGCTCTCTTACATCACTTCGTCATTTAGGAAAAGTTGCCTGAATATTGAGAATCCTCTGAACCCATTCCATCCGCCCCATTAGGTACAACCCCTACCTTGTTTCTCTCTTTATTTGTTTTCTTGATTTTATACAATGTCTGGGCGAAGTGTGGAGGTTCACGACCTTAGAGAGATCAAGGACTTAGATGTCCCTCTATATGTACAACTAGTGGGTTTTTACCGTCAACCCTTTTCACAATCAGCTGAGTCCATAATAGAGTCGAATGGGGTGAGAAGTAGGGAGACAAGTGAGGATGACTGAGAGGAAGGTAATGAGACCGAGGATGAGGATAGTGACCCAAACCCTGGGGGAGATTCAGACCCCGACCTTCAGGTCCCAGCCATGGGAAATAAGTGGAAGGAGCATGATATAGTTAAAACAATGACGACCTATGACCTTCATTTATATGGAACCCACAGAGTCCCGGGACCTGGTGACGTCCCCTTTGAGTGCGAAGAGGGCGAGGTCACCATATTCAAAGCCGCCCTAGCTGGTGGGCTTAGATTTCCATTGCATCCTTTCTTCCTTTATTTTCTTTGGCTAGTCGATATCTGTCTGGCCCAACTAGCCCCCAACGGGTGGAAGCTGTTAGTCTACTTCTTTAAGATCGGTAGATCCATAACTATTGAACCCACTATCGACTTGCTTAGGACCCTTATCGAACTGAAGTATGTCCGCAAATGCAATAGCCTAGTGTACCTGGCTAGGAGGAGGGTCATTACTCTGCCTTGGATCCCTTCTTCATCTAGTGGGTGGAAAACCTTACTTTTCTATTACCGTCCCTGGGTTGGCAACCTGTTTAGGTCGACAGTAAGCGACCCAAGGTGGCAGAGTACAACAATATAGGGACGATTGACGATGAGACGGCTGCGTGCACAATAAGAGTAGTACACGACGCTCTTCCGATCTGGGGAAGCGAGCGACCTCATACATAACGACCTCCTCCTCATTGTTAGGGTATACAGTAAAGAGGGTACGTCAGATCATGACCACCCCTTCACCGTCGCAAGAGATGCTCTAGACTTGTAGGTATAATTGAAGCCCAAAAATTTCTTTGATACTGATGTTGTCTTTTGTTCGACCTTTCCAGGAGCAATGGTTGCAGACAATGAGGCCCTAAAGGCTGCAATCGTTGCCAAGGCGAGGGAAGTGGAAGAAAATAGAGCTCATCTTAGTATCAAGCGCCGAGATAACCCTAAAAGGAAGAAGACAAAGACCGTCCCTTCCACCTCGAGGGTCACGCCTTCCCACGCTCCGGCCTCCAACTTTTCTATGCTTCCTCAAATTCCTCGTGCTCCTTCGTCCCAATCCCCAGTGTAAGCGTCCAAGGGAAGACAGGTTGGGCCTGGCCAATCCCGTGGCAAGTCGACGGCCATCCCTACCCCTTCTCCCTCCCGCTCCTCCGACCGAGAAGAGGTCGCCAACGTTCTGAAGTGAGCTCTGATCCCGGAAGTGATTGAGAAATACCGAGATGGGCTCGCCTTAAAGAATGGGATCGACCATTTTCTCTCTTATGCATGCAAGGTATGTGATCATCCTTGAATTTATACTCTGATTATATTTTTAATTGCCACTGATGTTTGCCCCTCTTCAGGCCATAAGCATCGGGTATGGGCTTGCAGAACAAGGTCGTAAAAGAGCAAGCTTGGGGGCCGAGATG
>CAVNYN010229027.1:0-34043 GCA_963692815.1 Nyctanthes arbor-tristis | reverse complement strand
GTTTATTGGTTAAATTTGTGGATTTGGAGAAATGGGAGCATTAACCAATAAACTACAATGCATATTATAACAGAAAGTACTACAATGTAAATATATTCTCTAACACTTACTTATTTTCCTTGGGCCACCAGAACTTTACTTTGGATCCAATTAGTCCCTTGCCATAATCTTTTACATCGCTGGTCATTTCCATCAGCCTGAAGTAGTTAAACCATAGAACGGCTGAAGTTAAAAGAAGAAACGTGCAAAGGAAGCAGTGTAAGAAACATAAAAGCAGGTTAGATTTTGCCCCAAAAAAAAGGTTAGATTATAATGCATTTCCAGTGAATTTGGCAACCAATTATAAATCATCAACTTATAAATTGGTCTATAAGTTGTGCCGGCGTAAAATTTTGGAATTTTTTGATGGACATGTTAAATCTATCAGGATTGAGTTTGATGCAGCAATAAGCTACACGGGCTATTGAGAAAGGGCATAACCTCAATTTCTAATGTCCCTGCTTAAGCACATCGACTAAGCCCATAAAATTTTCATGTTAACTCGTCTACCAACAACGGCAGTTCCTTCACTTACAAATACAACAAACATAGTTCAAAGAATCCTTGCATGGCCACTCACAAAAGCAACCGTGAATCTTGTTATGTTATCTGATCTATATAAAAAGGATCTTCAACTCAACATTTTCCTGAACTAGAAAATCTAGAAAATGACATGGCCGAGCCGGGAGCCACCTAGGTTTTGGGATCACTATTCACTAGTTGGCGGCAGGTTCTAAGGGCATAGATAAAACCGTAAGCATCCCAACAGAAATTCAAGAGAGACATTGTTCAAAAAGTTCTGTTGCATAAGGAGAAATATTGCCACACATAAATAGAAAAGAAAAGAAAAAAATCCAAGGAGTTAAAAGAAGAGAACGGCCATGACATTGGACGGAATCGAAGAATTGGAGAGGCACATCCCTAGAACTGAAAATAACATAAATAATCTGAAAATTTACCTTCCAAGTTCAGTGGTGACGATATAGAAGATGATGGCTTTACCGGGGAGAAATCTAGGAACGCAATCAGTGATGAAAAATAACCTCTGTTGACGGTTGTGGTGGTGGTGGTGGTGGTGCGGCTGGCTTTCGCAAAGCACCTAAATTTTTTTATTTATTGTCGCTTTTATCATTTTTTTTAAATTTTATAATACATAAAAAAACTAATACCTGTATAAAAAAAATATTAATAGCCTGCATAAACAAAATGATACGTGAGGCAAGTCTGTTAAATTATAATATAAATTACCAAGAGATTTTTCCACTTTATCAATCACATCAACATACGAAAACTATTATTATCAATTATCAATTATTATTAACGCAAAAAGCCTTTTTCATTTCTTTTTATTGCTATATTCCCATTTACAAAATTTCTTCTCTTTTTATCATTTGTTACTTGTTAGAATCACCTTGTAAACCTAAAGCCGTGCAATTGTTCTATTTCTATTTTTAAAAAGAAAAAATGATTTAATTGTCAATCTGTAAAAGAAATATATGTATTATGGTTCAAATAAATAGTGCAGTGATTAGTATATTCACGTTCTGGGGAGATTTTCAGATTCGAACCACACACATCTTTCCTCTATTTGCCCTATGTTGTTTCGTCCTTGTGTAATATATATATATATATATATATATATATTGGGTTTTAAGAAAAGACATTATCAAAACTAGATTTCCACCTGTGTATTGCACGAGTAGAGCTCTAAAAAAATTTCATACATAAAATATAACAAAATTATTTTTGTCAAGCTTAATATCATAAATGTCAATAAAAAATAATGTACATCTTACTTTTACAAGTAGTATGTAATCAATTCTTTATTTTGATAACATAATTTTAAATTATTGTTATTAGTCTATTGTCATCTTGTTGAACCAATAATTTTTTTATTAATTCTTATTTTTTATTTCCTTTACAGACAATAAAATCTGATATTATAATTCTATATTAGTTTCACACACGTGCATTTACGGACATACTATGCTTCACACCCGTGCGTTTCATAGACATATTATAGTGACAAAGTAAAATACAATGGAGAAGGAGAACATAAAATCATGAAATTATACAATCAAACAAAGTAAAATTGAAATCCATTAAGCAAATATGAGATATTTTTAATCAAAATGTAATATGTAGATAGAGTTTTGAAATAAAAATATTAAATTAAATGATTAAAAGGAAAAGTATAATAATAAGGAAAAGTAACATTGAAATCAATATTGATAGATTATCTATTTTGATGTAATTCAAACCCATTAGACAAATGTGAGACTAACTAAAATGTAATATGTAGATATAATTCTAAAATAAAAATATTAAATTAAATGATTAAAAGGAAAAATATAACAATAAGGAAAAGTATAATAATTGAACCAATAATTTTTTTATTAATTCTTATTTTTTATTTCCTTTAAAGGTAATAAAATCCGATAGCATAATCTATATTGATTTCACACCCGTGCATTTACATGCTACTATGTTTCACATTTGTACGTTTTATGGACATATTATACTAAAAAAGTAAAAAAAAATTATAGTAGGAGAACATAAAATTATGAAATTATACAATCAGAAAGTAAAATTGAAATTCATTAAGTAGATATAAGATATATCTAACCAAAACATAATATGTAGATAGAGTTTTAAAATAAAAATATTAAATTAATATATAGATAGAGTCCCAAAATAAAAATATTAAATTAAATAATTAAAATGAAAGTATAACAAAAAGGAAAAATATAATAATAGAATAATGATATCAGCATGTTGGTTTTTTAAAGAAGCCAAACAATGAGATAGAAAATTATTTCTAATTTTGCCTGACAATCAAATTGAACTAGACAAACTCTACTTATATATATAGATGTGTGTGTGTATTTTTCAAGAAAAGACATTATACTGTATTAGAACTTGTTTGAACATCTTTATTCTTCATTTATTCTCCTAATTTAAAATTTTACCTACAACTGATTTGATATTTGATTTGACAACTGCTGAATTACAACTACATATTTCAAATCTTTTTACATTTCTAATATACATTTTATCTCTTTTCTCTTTATAAATTCGCAAAATTTTTACAAATAATGGGGTTCAAACAAACTCTTAATGACTATAGTTTCGTATTAGATATATATTTGATTTGATTTGATTTGATTAATATAGTTTCGCCCCTTAAAAACTATACTGGTAATGCTTATTGTCAACAGTTACAACAAGAGTAAAAAGACACTAACTAGACGGAATTTGAGTTCAAGTCGTCACGTCGAACACATGCACGAATCCATCTCACGGCTATTTCTAATAGGCCCAAACCTAACGAGTTGCTTTAAACCGCTACCGTTGTACACGTGTAATGTATACCTAATTATTCAATTCACATAAACAGTCGTAAGATTATATATGTCATTGCTCATTGGATGAGACGCAATCTTACGGAAAAAATGGTCCTTCTAAGTTCTAGGTAAATATTTATTGATTACATGATAACAATTTTTTTTCTTTTGATAAAAACACAACACGTGCATATATTGATATATATATATATATATATATTAAATAAAAGGGGAATTATATTTCCACAACAATAATTGATTTTGGCACTACATTTTATTAATTACTAAAATATCTCTAAAATAAGTTACATTAATAACCTTATTCTTCTTTCTCAAAAAAAAAATCTTATTCTTTAATTATTTTAAATTAATATATTAATAAATACGTTTTTCCCCTTCACCACCACGGCACCAAATCCCTTTGTTATCTGCTTGACGAGACTCCGACGGAAGAGCGAGAACCCGACGAAAGAGCAGTGGCTTGAGAGGAGTGATAGCCAATTAACAAGAAGTCAGATAGAGGCAACAAGTCAAATAGAGGCAATCTTCCAATGCCCCTGGATTCCCCCAAAAGAAACGATTCTTAGAAGGCCTGTAAGCAGGGGGAAGTGGCAGTGCTTGGAAATGTTCAGTTTCAAGATCAAGGCAGCAGATCAAATAAGAACTCCTGATATTTATAGGGGTGGGCAGAATTCCTGAAAACCAACCCAGCCCATAAAATCAACCCGCATGTGTTGGGCTGGTTTGGCTTTCTAGGATAATGGATTGGGCTGGTATAATCAGCAAGCCAGTGAAGATTCCCATGGAGAAATGTACCAAAAGAAGGAGGAGAGAACAAAAATGGAATATCCCAAATTGACCTCCATGAGTCAGATCCCAAAGTCCAGACTTTTGCCTCCCATTTATCATCTTCAAAACTCAATTTATGCACAACTTGAATCAGCTTGTACTGATTATCCTTTTGACTAACTCCCATTCCACAAACCAAAGGAAACGTTTGATCATCCATAGCACTAGGAACACTCTAATACTCCCTGATTACCGGATTCGACACATAAATCGGGCCATTTTTTTTACGATCATACACGCACCCGCACGGCCGCACCCATTTTAACCCAAATTCCACGCTTCCAACAAAGCGCCCCCACAAAAAAAATTAAAAACCCCACGACAAAAAAAAAAAAATTCTTTTTCTTTAATTTTTTTATTATTTTTATTACTTTTTTAAAATGTGGGTTAATAAGGTAAATATGATATGATGTACAGATTAAAAACATATAATATATTTGTGATGAGAATAAAATGTGGTGGGGGATAAATTTTTGTGATGGGAATATAATTTCTCCAAATGAACATGTATAAACTTTCATCAAATCACAGCCATACAGATCATCACTCCTCCACAATGCAGAAAATTATTCGCCGACGTGGCGAATAAACGTCATTCCGACGTGGCAACTTCTGAACATTTACCCCGAAGTCACTCGTCCAAACCCTAATTCGGAATCCAAATCAGCACCCATGAGGTGAATGAATGAATAGGAAGAAAACTATTCCTAATCCAATCGTGGAAACTCTTATCGCATTTCGGTCGGATTCATATTCGGAGCACCAACCGTGGCTCCCTCCGGTCGACAACAGCAAAACAACCTCACTAGGAGAAAATCAGCGCCGGCATCCTCTTCCGGGAATCCTGGTTCGACCCGAATCGTATACCGAGAATTCGTCGATTCGTCAACTGATCGGGATTTGAATTTACCTTTTTGGCAGAAGAGTTGGTTCATACTGCTATTGGTGGTAATGGTGCTCTCCTTTTTTGGGCTGGCGATTTTTCTGTTTCTAACTCTCGACTCAGAATATACTAATACTCCGGTTTCTGCGGCCCCTGAAGGCGTTCAGGTAACTGATCACCTGTTTCGTAGGTTGGGGTGGTATGTTACTGTTTCGTGTAAGATTGTTGATTGAGAAATCAATTCTTTTTTTTTTTTTTTGTCAGTGTAAGATTGTTGATTGAGAAATCAATTTTTTTTTTTGGGGCATTTGATAGAGGAGTAATATACTCTTTAATTTGACTAACTGCTATCTGAAATGTTTTCTGTAATCTGATTATATCTCTGGTGTTTGTTTTGCGTAGGACTGGCAAATTGCCTTTTTGAATGAGACTAGTTTTCTAAAACACAAAACTGAATACTTCTGTACTCCTGAAAATATTTTTTAATGTGAAAAGATCGGAAGAGCATACGAATTAGAGTTGAATGGTGGAGATTTGTGTAGAACAGGTGAGGAAATATGTGGATGTGATTGGTTTAACCAAGTTCAGATTTAAAAAAGTAAGAGAATGTAAGAGTTCGCAAACATGAGCTGACTGGTTATGCATTTGTTTGAAAAACCTACTCTGATTTTTAGTCAATAAATATGAGTTGCAGAAAACGTAAAGTTGAATACTTTTGGTTTTATGTAACCTCAAATTGTTTCGTAGGTTACCTATGGATCGGTGATTAAGCTAACGCATGAGCGGACGAAGTTCCGGCTGCATTCACATGACGTGCCTTATGGCTCTGGGAGTGGGCAGCAGTCTGTTACTGGATACCCTAACGTGGATGACTCAAACGGCTACTGGGTACCTTGCTGTATCTAATGTGCTATTTCCTGTAGTTTCCACAGGATGTAAGATTTGATGGATGGAATTAGAGTTTCGTTATTTATCACACATTTTTTTCCCTTTTTTGCAGATTGTTAGGCGGCCTATTCTAGAATCATCTGCTAAACAAGGAGACCCAATTAAAAGTGGGACTATCATTAGGTTGCAGCATATGAGTACCCGGAGATGGCTGCATAGCCACCTGCATGCATCTCCTATTTCTGGCAATCTAGAGGTTAGCATGCATGGGTTTCATTCGGATTGTCCGCCTCTTATGTGCCATTTTAGAACTTTCATGTGCACGTTGTCATTCATTTCAAGCTATTAAAATTGAAATTCTGAATGTTTTCTAGATCTTGGACATACAATTTTTATTCATCTTTTAGATCTTTACTACAATTCATTTCATATTTGATAACTTATCTTTTTTGTGATAGCTCAAACTGTAATAGTGTAATTTAATGTCTGGCAGTTGTGGGTTTATGGAACGTTGGAAGAGAGTGGGTGGCAGTTGCGGGTTTCATGAAATACATGGATAAAAATGATATTGACCCTATGATATGTAAAATTATCCCAAAAAATCTGATTTGATGAAAATGTATTTGGCAATGCATTAATGACTCTCCCCCTTGTGAAAATATAAATGGCCATAGACTTCTCCTTTCAATAATTTCTCATTTCATCATCAACCTTAGCAAAGATGAATTTGAGATTCACCTCTGAGGAGATCGGAAGAGCACAGGTATACCGGAAAAGTGCCAGGATGTCCAGAAGAGCGGATATCCCACAAGGCATTAACCACTTCTCTCATCACTGGGTGTATATCCAGGCTGGTGAGGCATGGTTTTTATGCTTTCAAACTAAAAAGTTTTCCTCTTTTGATGTGAAAATTATAACTAAAGTTACTTGATTATGAAAAGAAAAATCACTGTTCAAGATTTGGTTGGATCCTATTTAGTAAAATAGTGGAAAGTTTTTATGGTCCTCTTTTATTTCTTATTATTTTCCTTTCTTCTATTATAGAGACTAGGATTTTAATTCTGAGAGTAGATGACTTTTTGATTATGAAATTGAAGAAAGCAGATGGTGCTGATCTAGCTTGACTGATTCAGTGGCTCTTTCTGCTACTTTCTAGTACTTTGTGAAGCTACATATCAATTTAAACTCGTACAGAATTTCTCTGCTTTAGAGATTATTTTGTTCATTTATAATATTTGTGCTATCCCGTGTACTTGGAATTAAATGAGTTGGTCAGTGAAGTGCCTTAATAATTCATTTAATGATAATGTGGTCCTAAATTGATATAAGACCAATGTGCCTGCGCAGGTGAGTTGCTTTGGAGGTGATGGTGAATCTGATACTGGGGATTATTGGAGGTGTGACCATCTATATACGGTCTCTTGTAGATGATGTCAGATGTTTATGGTGACAACTGACAACCTCTTATTTACCTTGTTATGCTTCAGAGTTGACATTGAGGGAAGTGGAAAGACTTGGAGGCAAGATCAGAGGATCAGGCTCCGTCATGTTGACACTGGTGGATACCTACACAGCCATGACAAGAAGTGTGCTCTTCCGATCTGCTGGTGGTCAGCAAGAGGTAAGAACAGGAAACACGAGGTAGTGGTTTTGGGACTACCAATGAAGTTCATGTCTGGCATGCTGTATCATATCGCAGTGGGCAATTTAGAAAAACATTTTAAATTTTTTCCCTGATTCAGTAATGCCCCATATTGTCTAATCTACCTTACCTGACATTCTAGAAGAGAATTGCGTAGAAAACCAACACTCTCCTTTAGCATTTCTAACTGCTTGCTTGCATATCTTGCAGGTATGTGGTGTTCGGGAAGAACGTGCTGATAATGTCTGGTTGGCAGCAGAGGGCGTGTATCTACCTGTCACTGAAAGCCAGAGTTCATGACTAATGCTCAGCGGAACCTTTTTACTGTCAGTTTTCTTGACTGTCACCGAGGGATATAGTTGTATCCGAGTATCAAACATATACTAAAACAAACGGTTTTATTAACTTTGGGCTACTACAGTATGTTCGATATAGAGCCGCATGAGATGTAAAATTTCATTTATTGCATATACCAAATGCAAATATTAGCTTGATAATTTTTATTTTACTTTTTTGCTTTGCTCGTAAATTAGTGCATAAAATGCTTTTTTTTATGGGGCGTAAATTGTTGAAATTGTGCTTAAATGAATAGTGGTGAATTATTATTATTATTATTATTATTATTTTTTTTTTTGGGAAACATCACAAAGGATTGTAGGAAGGGAGAATCGAACTTTTAATTGAGGGTGTGATAACTTTGGTGATCGGTTAGATACAATGACAGTGTCTAGATAGTATAACAAACTTAGTCAAGAATTGGATTTGATATTTTGAATGAAATATAAATGCTAGAGTATGATTATATAGTTGTATGCATTTATATACATGGTTGTTAGAAAGTTTGTCTCCCATGTCTTGGAAAAGAACACCAAGTAATGCTATTGGATCATATCATTTCACAATAGTCATGGTTGATATACACTTGTTGGAAGTTAGCAATGTATCGGTATTACAATAGTCATGGTTGATTGTGACCTCTCAGGTTAATTAGATATTTTTTAAATATATATATAGTATAATTTTTTGTTTATTCAGTGATCTTTATGCTCATCTATTCACTTTTGATTTTAACTGTTCACTTAAAGATCACTTATGAGAATCGACATGTACTCCAGACAAGTTATGAAGTAGAACGTGTTTACCTTCAAACATCTATTCACAGAGTAAAGAAAATGTAGCCTTCAACCATCTCTAATCCACAGTCAATGTCTAGTTCATCAGTTAGTTAGAACCAAAATGTTTAAAAGCAATTTATTTGAAAAACAAGAATCTCCTTCCAAGCCCGAACTTGTCACATTTTACTATCGAATAAAACTACCTCTAGATGCTATGTTTCAAAAAGAAAAAAAAAAAAAAAAAAAAAAAGAAAGCTATCTCTAGATGCTATAATGAATTAGAAGGGTTAATTTCACATATCCTCCCCAACCTTTGAATTTAATATCAGCTGGGTCCTCAACCTTTTTTTTCAACCTGTTGAGTCTCAAACTTTTCATTAATTCACACAAATGGTCCTTCTTAACAGTTTCTGTCAACGTTTCCATCAACTCTTCAACCAAATTATCATTTTTTCTCTTATTCTTTTAAATTTAAAAAAAAAAACAAAAACTTTAAAAATATAAAAAAATAATATAAACATTTAAAAAGGAAAAAGGGGGGTGGACTGGCAACCCCGCCAAATTCCAGATTGAATCGAGTATAGGGCAGGGGGTTCGAAGCCAGTACGAGAAAAAAACCCGTTACCCGTCCCATTAAGAAAATACTAAAAAAATTTTAAAAAAAAAATTTGGAAACTACATAAAAATACCATCCAAAATATTATATATCAAACCAAAATTATCAATGTCATTTAACTAAATGTCGAAATTCAAACCATCAAACATTTAACCACACATTATACATCAAATTTAAAGTTATTTTAAAGAAAATCAAATTTTGAATTATGTATTAAAGTTAATTAAAAATTTAACATAAAGAATATTGAGCAAAGTGGTCAAGGCACATTGATTTAACTTTGGGTATAAGGGTTTGAATCTTCACGGGTAAGGGTTTGAATCTTCACGGGCTCTTCTCCTTTACCAAAATTTTTTTTTATAATTAAAAAAAATGCGATCGAGTATTGGGTCGGGCAGCCAAAATCCGTCCCTGACCCGATAAGGGCTCTTCTCTTATATCAAAATTTTTTTTATACTTAAAAAAATGAGATCAGGTATTGGGTCGGGGCGGCCAAAACCAGTCCCGACCCGATAAGAGTTCGGGGCAGAGAATTTCACCTTGTACCTGTCTCAATACTTAACTGGATGTGTACCTACGGGTATCGGGTTTCAAGTGTAAAATTACCATTCTAGGCACTTCCATGTCTGGCAGCCAAAAGAAGGGAGAGACTCCCCATTTTTCATTTTTTTTTTAAAAATTATATTGTTATTCTGTATTTTCAAAGTTTTTGTTTTGTAATTAAAAAGAATAAAGGACAAGATGGTAATTTGGTTGAAGAGTTAACGGAAATTGTCAAGAAGGATTATTTGTGAGAATTAATGAAAGATTGGGGACTCAGCAGGTTGAAAAAGAAAAATAGGGGACCTAATCGATACCAATCTTAAAAGTTGGGGATAATATGTAAAATTAACCCAAATTAAAAATATAAGGCGTGTTAAGCCACAATGTGACCCAACCTACTATATTTTAAAAATTAATATGCAAGCTTGATCTAACTCTATATAGTATTATTAGTTTACAATAACGTAAGAATTGCACATAAAAATTGTCTATCTTAATTTTAAATGTATGTTTTTTTTTGTACATCTATCTATGATATCATGATTGTGAAATAGTTGAAAAAGAAATTGGTGGGCTACTTCAAAAATAATTTGCTACACCATCATGTGTGGTATATTTCTCCTGAATAGTGAACCCCATTTTACACTAAATAGTATTTTTTTCCTAGTGGCACGTTATTTTTCCTTTTCTAGCTTTTTCTACATGAAATTGATGTGTTTATACTGTAGGAGTTCTTTTTGACAAATTAATAACAGCCAAGAAATTGCTTGACCTCAATTTATTTGTTTGAGTCCACCCCTGTGGACCATAACCCCTCTCCGAAATTTGTTATGGAGCCATAAAACATGTGGTTTTTAAGGGTTTGGTCAATATAGTTGCTTTTAATAGTAATGTTGTCACTACTTGAACACTCCAAGGCCCAAGCCTCCAAACTCACCGTGCACTTGGAGGACTTGGCCGTCTAGCACAAGACTTATATACACACACTTTCACCTTAATTGTATTGATTTTCATCTCATCGCGCCCTCCTAATTATACATTGAACACGCTGTATACTATAAATTGCATTTATTTTGAACAAATATAAGACAAAAACTTCAACTTCATAAACTATTAGACATTACTCATATATATTTAATTTAATTTATCATTAGTATCATGTTAATTGCCACTATACTATTGTTAAGTGTCACTGTCTGTTACATTACCTTACAGTTAGTTGTGTCGCTTTATATCAACTAAATATTTAATTCAATTAGTTAGAGTGAACGAAAATCGCAAATAAAAATGTTCAATGTATCTACCCATTCCCTTGTACAATGTAACAAGAAGTTGGTCACCCCTACCCGCAAAAATATCAAACATAAAAAAACAAACCTAACACCCATGATTTCACATGTCACCCCAATAATCACTCAACACCCATCCCCAATCATGCACCATTTGTCCCCACCATTGACAACCCCTTGTTAAACAATCCGAAATTAACCCAAATTTTGAAATGAATAATACTACGTAGCATTAGTGGTACTTTATATAAGTTTAAATGGTATTTAATGTGTCATTAAATGATAAGTGAAATTAAATGAATAAATAAATGATCCACTTAATTCAACTTATCATTTAGTATCACTTTAATATGATACTAAGTACTAATAATACTAAATAGCATTACTCTTTTGAAATCCCCCGCTTCCTTTTCTCATTTCTCAACTAAAATAATCAACCCATTTCAAATTCGAATTATCGAATTTCGAGAATCCCAGATTACAATTTCCTGAATCAATTTTCCTTTTTTCTTTACAGAGGAAAAGTGCCCAGTAATCTGTGGTCGTGTTCGGTCTTTCGTGTATATGCACACCAGAAATCTATTAAGATAAATTATTTGTGTTCATTTGTTCTTATCCTTCTCACGTCACCGCCTTATATTTATTATCATCTTCTTCCCCCTTCTCTGTCTTTCTTTTATATATATATCTATATATATATATATACAACCAGATATCTCCTAATTCCTGAGCTAAAGTTGTCAAAGATCCAATCTTGTTTGAATCCAAGGTAACTTTCCGATCTGGGTTATTGGTTTTATTTTGTAGATCTTTTTGGGTTTTCTGTGAGCAAATCTGATCTGGGTGTACGCGGGTTTTGTGGAATCTACGTGGGGGTTTGGTTTGGTATTGGCGTGAATTTGTGGCTGAATATTCATTTTCTTGAACTTTCTGCAGATTTGAGCTCATTTTGGGAAGTTATTGACAGATCTGGCTGAGACTGAATGGTCAAGAATAGAAAAGTTGAGATCTTCATTGAATTTCATTGTGGGAGATGTCGATTTTGCAGAAAAGCGATTCAATACAGATCCGGGAGGTTTGGGCCGACAATTTGGAGCAAGAGTTTGCCTTGATTCGTGAAATTGTCAACGATTACCCGTATATTGCAATGGACACGGAGTTCCCCGGCATCGTTCTGCGACCTGTGGGCAATTTTAAGAACTCCAATGATTATCATTACCAGACACTGAAAGAAAATGTTGATATGTTGAATCTGATCCAATTGGGGCTTACATTTTCTGATGAAAAGGGAAATATGCCCACCTGTGGGACTGATAAATATTGTATCTGGCAATTCAATTTCCGCGAATTCAATCCCAATTCGGATGTCTTTGCAAATGATTCAATTGAGTTATTGCGCCAATGTGGCATTGATTTTGGAAAGAATAGTGAGAAGGGCATTGATTCCAAGCGATTCGGTGAACTTCTAATGTCGTCCGGGGTTGTTTTGAACGATGATGTGTATTGGGTGACCTTCCATAGTGGCTATGATTTTGGATACTTGTTGAAGTTGTTAACTTGCAAGAAGTTGCCGGATTCACAGGAGGGGTTCTTTAAGTTGATCAATATGTACTTCCCGGTGCTTTATGATATCAAGCATTTGATGAAGTTCTGTAACAGCCTACACGGCGGGTTGAACAAGCTGGCCGAGTTGTTGGAGGTGGAGAGAGTTGGAATAAGCCATCAGGCAGGGTCGGATAGCTTGCTCACCGCGTGTACATTCAAGAAGTTGAAGGAGAACTTCTTTTGTGGTTCACTAGATAAGTACTCCGGCGTGTTGTATGGTCTAGGTGTTGAGAATTGACAGAATACTCTTGAGGACAGGGGAAAAATTAAATTTATCAAAAAAAATAAAAATGTGCATAATTAGGTCTTACTCGAACCATCACCTTGGTGTGTGCATGATGTATATGATGCCACACTTCTTTGTACCCTCTTTAAAGTTAAAAAGGCAGTTTATTTAATGAAATTATCTTGTGTTAGTTTTTTCCTAATATCCGTCTCTATTTGCTTCTTCATGTTGATGACTGATGCTACTTAATAATCATTTATGGATTCTTTCTTCTGGTAATATAAACATTTCTGGCAGTTCTCATTACTCTTTGTTGCTAGAGCATCTGTTAATGCAGTTTCAGGTTTTACTCTTCTGTGTTTGCTGTTCTTCACAAACATCATCTCTGGCTTCCAGCTCCCATTTACAGCTTTGTTTCAGTTTCCACTTCTCTTTAACTCTGGTTCCTGTTGGCCTTATAGTTGCTACAGAGAGGTCAAATGACACCTTTCTAATTGAAAATTGAGAGCAAAATTCTGACATCCCTTTTCTCTGGTATATTTCGTTCTACAGGCAGTAGGCATGCACAGGAAAGAAAATAAAAAATTGAGAATCAATGATGGCGCTGTGGCAAACAAGTTCTCTTCTTTACTTTATCGATTGATGTGTACATGTTCATGGAAACCATCTCTTTTTTACTTATATTGATCCCATTGAAGTTATTATCCTTGCAATGAGGTCTGGCTGATACAAAGTATGTAAGTTTGATTCACTAGATTTGCTGCTTGGTCATAGTGATATGAGTAGAACTTGATCTTTTGGCTTTTGGTATTTGCTGCCAAAAAGAATGCCGACCCCGCCGACCCCAGAACGGAATGAGGCTAGTTTGTTGTTTCTTGATATAACGTAAAATCATAAATGAATGCCGTGGTTCCATTTTCATGTTGTTGGGTGTCATCTGAGTAACTTCAGAATTAGGTTAGCTGTAACTATATGATGTGTGCGCTCAGTTTCATCGTTCTTGTGATGACAGGATTAATTGTCACAAGACCGTTGTTTGTGAGTAGTATTTTTATTTTATTCAGAATATATTGTTGATGGCCTTCTATTAACTGGATAATAACATCAAGAAATCAGAAGAGAAATTATAGAAGCTTGACATGTCATCTTAGCAAATGCTTCATCGAACATTGCTAGTTGTCTTACAGTACTTAAAAAGGGGGACGCAAATCTGCAGTGGATGTTTCAAAACAGTGCTGAGAACCTGTGACAGAGTAAAGTACAATCAACTTTTTGAATCACAAAAGAAAGGACTCACTAGAATTTCTTCCCCAAAAACCTGGTTAGTAACTACCCATCTATGCAAAAGACCTCAACCGACATGTGTTGCCAACCTCTCCTGCTAGATGGCATCCTTGCAGCACCAAAAGAAACAGAAAAGAAAATGTAGAAAATCGATCAGTGAATCCATATTGAGATCAACAAAAATAAGCAAAAGATTAAACCCAGTATGAATTTGCGTTGAAACCCAGTCCGAGGCGGGAGTACTAGCATGATTTTCATCTCTCTTGAGCTTTGAGTGTCTTTGATTGCTGGGAGATGTAACTGATAACTTTCTTGAGCGTGGCCTTTCTGTTTTCTCTGGAGTTCCATAGTTTGCGAACTACACAACGAGCACTTGGATTGTAGCCATTCATTTCCTTCAAGGCGGTGATGACTGCATTGTAAGCTTCATCACCCCATTCATTCTTACGCTGGAATAGTGATTCATCATCCTCTTCCAAAAAGTTCCTGCCAAATTTAGCATCATTTGAAATGGCTCTCTGGCACCGCAATAAGCAGTTTATGAAACAATTAGATCAGCTATCAGCTCCAATAATAAACCTCACCTCATGCCTGTCACCAATTGAAATAACTTTAAACGGGTGAAATGCCGGATCTTTCAGTTTTCTCCTGCCACAGGGAACAAAGTTCTGCAGTCTTTATCTTGGCTTCTTCAGGAGGAATCTCTGTATTCTGAGACGCCTTTACATCACCTTCGCCCATTCTTTTAATCCCTATGTTGACGACATGGCTACCACTCGACATCTCAGTCAAGCCCTGAACATAAATTAAGAACACTGGACTAGCTGTTGCATTATGAGGAGTGAAATTCCATCTAGCAGGAACACGGTGACATCTCTGCCAGATGCCAATTAAGAAACATTTAGATCGTGAGTTTGCTTTCTTTTCTAATATAAGAGTATGATTAGTGTTGGGAAATTTTGGTTTTTACCCTAACAAAATCAAATTATATATAAGGGAGGGGGGAAGCCATTTGTAGGGGGAAAATGGTTAAAAGAGGGGCTAAATTTTTGTAGGGGGAAAATGGTTAAAAGAGGGGCTAAATTTAGCCCCTCTTTTAACCTTCCCCACTTTATTCCTTAATATAATATATAATAAATTAAAAAAAATTAAAATTATGTAAAAAATTAAATATAGATTGTACAATAAAAAAATAATGACAAAATAATGTGTAAAAAATTTTTAAAAGTAAAAAAAATCTTCTAATAAATTTTTCTCTCAGTTTTTCCGTTTACACATTATTTGGAAATAGATTTTTCCCTAAGTTTTTTCTCTTTCGGTTTTTTCACCTTAGTTTTTTCCCAAACATTAATCTTACTCTAAGATCCTTGAATTCTCTCGCTTTCTTTCTTTCATTTTTTATTTTTTTAATTTTATTTTCAACACGTCATCACTCTGGATAAAATGTGATTTTGATGCCCGCCATCACAGGAAGATAATCCCAAAGCACCAAAAAAACACAAAACTGGCACTCAAACGTGCAACATAAGGGGAGTTTCGATCTAACGCCATATGTTATAGCATCATATGTTATAGAACCATGTGGCGTGAATCGAAACACGTCACATAAGAAACCACAGCCAATGCATATCACATGTCTATATGACACTATATGATGCCATATATATGGTTTTATATCATTTTTAGCATAAATGGTACTTTACACTATAAAGTTCCGACTTCCAATAAATTTGTGCCTCTTTTGAACAGCTTATAGTAGTTCATTAAATTAGATATGGCAGAGTCGGTATGCTTTACCAGCGCTAAATTTCGTTATTTTCTCTTCCTATAAATTCAAGCCCCACTTCCTTACGACTAAGACTTTGCTCCGTACTGTAGAAAATTTTCCTAATAATTATATGGAACGAAGCTAAAAATTTTCATTTGTTATTAATTTCCTTTATGCTCTTCCAACTGTTTGGCTGAGTAGTAATAATGTCATAAATTCCACACACCATCGACATAATGCAATAAACTGAAAGATTAGATGCACATGAAATTTATCATGCTGTTCGACCCATTGGCCTAGCCTTTTGGACGTTAAAAATTTTCTCGGGTGGATACGCGCTGTAGCTCGTGGCGGCCCACCCTTATATCCACCCATTATTGTAGACCATATTCTAAAAAGTACAATGCGTTATAAAGTGTTGAGATCAAGTTTTGAATTTCAGCGTACTTAAACACACAAATGCATGATAAAAATATAAGGCATGTTGAAATGTCAAATCCATACTTCAACCATAAGCGTCAACTAGACGAGACTTTACGAGTTGCAAATACATATCACATACCGATATTTTATCGTCATTACTGTATTCATACAATTTAGTATCCTACATATCATTCATTTATATTGGTATAACTCAGTGCAATAAATTCTTTTGTTGTATTGCCAGAAAGAATCAAGTAGTTTTAGTTCGTAACTTTAGTTTCATCCAAAACTAATATATATATATATATATATATATAGCTTTTAGTTGATATCCTTGAGTTAATTAAAATAACATCAACCTGTCTCAAGAGAAATTATAAAAGCTTGATATTTCGTCTTAGCATGCTTCACGCTTTTAAAACCCTTAATAGTGTTCAAAAAAGGTCGCAAAAATTCAGAGTGAATGTTCCAAAACTGTGCTAAGAACCTATTACAGAGTGAAGAACAACCAGTTGTTTGTATCATAAAAGAAAGGATTCAATATCTTCCCCAAAAAGCTAGTTACTATTCACAAAAGCGCAATATTTTAAGAAAACTTTTCTACTATGCCTGTTTCCAATATTTTGAGCTCCTGCCTGGTTGTACCCTGCAACACCACAAGAAGAAAAGAAATGGTAAAGAATCAATCAGAAGTGAAATCCATATAGAGATCAATACAAATAATGCTGTTAAATGGATAATGGTTTTGAGATTCTAATTCGGGTTTTGAATCTGAACCGCATACTACCTCAAAAGATGCAAATATCTTGAGACAATCGAGACGGATGACCGAGAAAAGGTGAAAACAAGTATGAATCTGCAGTAATAATGTGTCTGAGAAGGAGATACTCACATGATTTTATCTATCTCTTGCGCTTGAGTGTCTTAGTTTGCTTGAAGATGTAACTAATGACCTCCTTGAGTGTGGCCTTTCTGTTTTCCTTGAAATTCCACAATTCAGGAACCACATACCTGCCACTTGGATTGAACTCGTTAAGCTCCTTCAAGGCAGTAGTGACAGCACTGTAAGCCTCATCACCCCATTCATTCTTAAGCTCAATTAGTGATTCATCATCCTCATCCAGCAGTGCCTGCCAATTTCAAGATGACTGTGTTAACATTTGACATGGCTCTCTGGTAAATAAACATGCGGTAAATATGGAACACTAGATTAATTATCAGCACTGATAATAAACCTCACCTCATGCTTGTCACCGATAGAAATAACTCTAAACGGGTGAAATGCCGGATCTTTCAGTTTCTCCTGCCACAGGGAACAAAGTTCTGCCGTCTTCATCTCGGCTTCTTCAGGAGGAAATCTCTCGTTGCATACATTCTGAAAGGCCTTTCCATCAATTTCTCCCATTCTCTTTATCCCAATGTTGACACGGCTGCTACTCAGCATCTCAACCAAGCCCTGAATATAAATTAAGCAAATTGAATAATGATGAGTAAAGTTCCATTTACCTGGAACACAATGACATTTCTCTCAATAGAAAAACATTTAGATCACAAGATTGCTTTCTTTCCCAATATGAAATCCCAGAATCTTTTTTCCCTTTTATTTTAATTTCGACATATCTTACTCATTACTCGGGATAAAATGTGATCACAAAATATCACAAAAGCACCAGAAAAAACACAAACCTGGCACTTAAAGAGGTCTTGTTCATACACAAACCTGGCACTTAAAGAGGTCTTGTTCATACTCAGAGAAACATGTACCTCTCTTTTAACAGCTTATAATTTGTTAAATCAGTGCAGTCAGTATCCTTTACTCACATTAACTTTGTTTATTTTGCTTTCTACAAATTCGAGGCAAAATTTATTAGGAATAAGGCCTTGCTTGATGTCGTTGAAAATTTTCTAATAATTGATAACTACATAGAATGGAAACTAAAAATTTTCATTTTTTACTAATTCTGTAGAGCTTCTTGCAGCTCATCGACATGCAGATGCTTTAGCAAGGGCAGTTCTATTTAGTGATTTCAGGCTATCCAATTTTGATCCTCCTGTATACTCTTGCAGAGAAGTTAATAATCTCATAATCTCATAAATTTCATACGCCATCAACATAATAATGCAATAAACTGAAAGATTAGAAGAGACATGAAACTTATCATACCTCTATTAATACTTTACGAGCCTTCTGCAGCTCATCATTGCTTGAGCGCTCTTTGGAAAGGAGTTGGTTGTTTAAATCTTCAAGACCATCCATTTCCTCAATCTTCTCTTGCAAGTGCTCATTCATCTCCTTGATCTTTTCCTGCACAGCTTTGTCATCGTTGCCACCCATGTGCTTCATAACTTCTAGCTTTCCTCTCAGCTCTTCGATTTCCATTTCCAATTTTTGCTTCTCAGCCAGATTCCTTTCCAGCTCAAGAATCCTTTTCAAAGCCTCTTCCTTTTCCCTCTATATTTTTGATATCAAAGTAAATCAAAGCAAATGTTATTGTAACCACTAACAGGTGACGTGTAAAAGTAACATGTGCAGTTGAAGAACGAAAGCACGTCTCCGATGAGGAAAAAGCATCACTTTAGAGGACACACCTTTTGTTCTTCAACGAGCTTTAGGACATTGTCATCAGCTTTCTTCTGCTCCTGGGAAGCCATTTGAAGTGCATTGTTTCTCGTATCATTCTGAAGGACAAGAAGTAATTAAACGATTGCTACATACATTTATTTCACTCAACAATTATAGGAGATGATTTCATCGCAAGAAATCTATGCTTAAGCCTGCATAATTGTTTTGTTTCACAACAGGGAAAAAGAAAGGACAAAATTGGCAGGGAGGCAAGTACTATGCTGGGATGAACAGAAATCCATGACATTTATTTACAATTTAGAATGATTATGAATATCGATGAACCAACAGAAGGGAAAGGCCGGGGGTTGGATCCCATCACTGTTTAAATCATTCATGGCATAGACCTCTGTTAAACAAGGGGGGAGGTGGAACAAAATTTTGATCGGGTTCATTGTTCTTGTTTGCTTTTCCACATGTAAAAGCTATAGCATTTGAACAAAAAATAAAAGAAATAAAAAGTTATGAATATGATAGCAGTTTCACAATAAGAATGATCTCATATGTCTATATGTTTATTGCACGAAGAGCAGATCACCTTTTTCTTCTCCTGTTCAAGTTTCTGCTTCTCACGTTCAGTTAAAGCCTCACGCTTATTCAATTCTTTGCTCCAGGAATCAAGTTCTCTCCTCTTTTTCTCCAACTCCATATTCAGCTTCTCCTGTTCATATAGAACACTTTGAACATGCTCCTTTGCAATACGCTGCATCCTCTTTGTTTCTGACATTCGTAAACAATAAACATAAAATTACGAGAACATGTTTTTTATAATATCCTAGCCTTCTCATTATAAAACTCCAATCCTAAATCTTGGTTCATATCTAACTTCTCAGCAAATAAAAATCATAACAATGATTGTGTCCCCTCGGGCAGTGTATATTTACTAAGAAATTTTGCTATTGTATCTTAACTTTTAAACAACTTAACGATTCTCTCACCAAAATGAAAAAGAAACAGCAGGGCAGTATAACAATTATAAGTGTAAACACAGCAAGTATGTTCTGTTCACAGAGACAACTGGGTATATCACATTGTCCTAAACAGAGTCTAAAACGGTACAAATTCATGCTTAATCCGCTAATCATTTAATTTCATGAGCAAACAGAATTATATGATTGGGGCTACATCCCCAATACCCTATCTGATGAAATAAAAATATCATAAATTTTGAATTATCAGAACACAGGGAGAAGCATCCAGTTTCCGAAAAGCCATATTCAGGTAACATCCTTTTGCATCTTAGTGAACATATTTTATTAATTAACATGTGGTAATAGTTCAAAGGACTAAGAATGGAAGATGACAATTGATGTAAATGGGCTTAAGCTAATGAATGAATTCCAATAACATCAAACTAGTGATCTCGGTAAAATTTTATGGTTGAATAACATAAATGCATAATAACAACAATTAGGTCCAGCTTAAAATGTATATCAAGCTCGCTAACACATCTTGAAATATGACAATTATAAGGTCAAAGAATTTTCAGGGAGCTGGGTACTTTATATCACTGTTTTCAGCTACGGGAAAATATCGGACATCAGAGATCTATTGGCAGCAAATCTAGCATACAGACTAGGACAATGCTCCAACATAAAGCCTAAAATGTAAAGACCAAAAAAAAAAAAAAAAGCAGGGGCAGAAGGAGAGGCAGACAACAACCTTCAGCAAAAGCATGGTGTAACATGTCTTTTTCTTGAAGCATCCGGTTAAGTGACATTGCCCTCTCATTATACTTGATCTGCAACTCATCCAGACTTTCATTTTTAATGTCAATCTCATTCACAAGATTAGCCAGGGTTTTTTCTTTGTGTTGTTTTGCTTCCTCAATCAGGTCAGAAAATGTCTTCAACTCTCCTGTCTTACGAAGATAATCCCCCACTGGCCCTTCTGACCTGTAATCATCTTCATTAGCAATCCAGCCATAAATATTTGAACCAACAGAATTGCTTTGAGCATCCCATTCTTTTTTACCACGGCAACAGGTCATAAAAAGGCTCTCAAACTCTTTAGCATTCTTATAACCAGTCCAGTCACCGTCAAATCTTATAATTGCTCGAGCACTATGCTTCTGGTCATCCCTGAAAACCTCAACTGCTAGAGGTTTATACCTTGATAACTTCTTCAACCAGTGCCCACTATAATCCAAATCTTTCACATTCTCTAGCTCGTTTGATATATTAACGATAATCCCAGTCCAAGGCCAACAAAATAATTCAGTCTGCTCAGATTCAGCATGACAAGCAGATGCAACCACAGGCCGGGATATTGGCTCTGCTAGATCAGCAAGTTCATTCTCCAAGTATTTCGAAAGGGCAAAATGATTAGCCTTTTGCTTTGCACTTCTGTGGGAAGCGCCTTTGCTCACACCAGTTGAATGTTGAAGTAGGTCTTTGTACTTGTAACCCTGTTTCTTCTTTCCCGCACAGAACGGACACTTAAGGATGCCATTTGGACCCTTTACCTTATATACTCCAGACCTTAATCCAGCATAAGGTTTCTCTGAGTATTCATTAATCTCAGAGTCACTGATATCAGAAACTTCATCTGAGCTGCTCCCCATCTAAATCAACAATACCAAACATATGTTGGTTACAAGCAATTTCTCAATACAATAAACTAAATTACAATCAGAAAACAATTGCTAAAAATGAGGAATTTCTCCAATGAGAAGCATATCACTAGATAAATAAGCAACGGGCTTTGAGGCTTAGGCCCTTCATGGCAAAAGGATCAAGACCGCTAGAGTAATTCCGGTGCCATCATTTCAGCCATAAATGAGACAAGTTCGCAGAATAAAACAAATGTACCATGTCTAATGCAGAGAAACAACTGGGTTGTAATTTAATCAAAAAACACATAAAGCATCAGTCCCTAGAGGAGAATGTTTTCCTGAAGCTTGGTTTGTAGAAATTAAATTTTAAAAAAAGAGAAAGTCTTTAAAAAAAAAAAAGGGATCTCCCCCATAAAAGGACAGATTTCTCCCTCCATTTTATAATTTTTGCACAATGAGGGGAAAACAAAAATAAAACAGCAAGAAAATAAAAAACCCTCAGATAACAATCCTCAGAAAGCACAGCTGCCGTGGCAAAATTGTTCCCTGAACACCTTATATATAAAATTTTAACATATATTTAGACCCAAAAAACTCCGGGTACAGAGAGACCATGTCATTCCCAAGCTCACTATGCTGGGCTAAAATGATCGGAGTGCGATGACCGACTCCACTCCGTCATACGGACTCGAATCGGAACAAATATCTCTAAACACGAACATCCACCAAGAAAAGCAGATAAAATATGTTCATACAAACGTAGAAGCTTAAGCAAAAGCAGTTTTAGGTTGCCACCTCTAAAAGAAGAGAACGAACAACCCAAAGAGCCCCCGAAAAGCGAAAAGAGAAAATGCCGGAGTTTCTTAAGTGTCACGGTCAACCACCTTCAGTGGAAAATCTCGCCGGAGAAGACGAACTTTTCACTGAAACGGGGGTGCTCCTTGAGTGTCACGCTGTCACCGCACTGACAGTGGTGCCGTGGTGCTTGTCAGCTTTATAGACTGTATATATCAGTAGAATTTCAAATGGGTCACCCAAATAAATGAGAAAACATCTGACGAATCAGCAACCCATTATAAGTAGAAGGGTCTCAAAAATAGGATTTTTAGAATCCACGCGTTGGTTTTTTATTGACTTGAAATACCTTAGTAATGTTAGAGGACCTAAATGTTTTCCCAAATTAAACACTCTAATTCTCAAAGAAATTTTGTCGTATTACCCTTCTTTACGATGATACAGTCTAATATGTTATACCTTCTGTCTCTATCGGTGTAATTCGATGCATTAAATTCTTGTACCATGTTGCTAGATACGGTCAAATATTATGTGTCAAACTGTATGTAACCTATATCAATCAAACTTTTCAACTGTGTGTTATTATTCTATATATGATCCGTGTACTTAATGATACTTAACCGTAACCTAATCAAGTGCAATATAATTCTTTGATCTTATATTGTTTAAGTACAATCTAAAATGGCGTGGACATAACCACTATAAGGTGTATTTGTTGCTGCAATTTTCTTTTGTTAGATCTAATAGAGTAAATCAATAACTCGTTTTTACGTGATTTAGTTAAATCAAAGCTTTTTATTACCCGCTTAATTAACTGGTACTAGTATTGATACATATTCTAATTCAATCAGTTTTCCCGTTATCATTGTTCCGTCCAATTTAATACTATGCAAATTCAAAGTCATAATGGTGAGATTCGCTGCAATTATTTTTCTAGTAAAAGTATTCTGAGTAATCTATATATCAACAATAAATATAAAATACTTGTATGAGTCGATAAAATAATTTCTTTTTTTCCTCTTTTTTGCATTATTATCCATTACGTTATTTATAATAACATATTTTAGCACTATTTACCTCAATCATTCTCCTTCTTGTTATAAATGTTATGTATGATCTAGTGTCCTATTGATGTAAAAATAAATAATTTGTGCTATAAATTAAATTAACTTAGCTAGCACTTGTTGCAAGAGAGTGGTCTGGTTTAAGTAATTTTTGCTTTCCAAAAAAAAAAAAAACTTTAAAGTAATTTTCAAATGTCGACAGTAGGTAATTTTTATAACGCCCAACTGTCTGTGGTACAATAACAAATGTCAAAATTGTAACCATGCTCTCGTTAATATAATATAACACTTAGTAGTATTTTAGTGACATCTACATTGTGAAAATTGCTCACGGTGGGCATTTGAAAATTTCTGGTTGTATACCTCTTTATTTGGGATGAGATAGTGTAATCAACTTGGGCTTTAGTACTTGGAACATATGGGCTTTAATTAATGGGTTTTAGTCTCTTTTGATTGGGCCAACCCTACCATGAACCTGGTTGTCTGATCAAAATGGGTCGAAAACTTGGAAGGGACTGAATCGAACAAAACTAAAATGTTGGCACTTTTCCACAGCTACCAAAGTTTTCAGGGGTAGTTTTGCGGCACTCTGAAATTGGGGACTCGTTAAAACATCCAAGAAATTCTGGGGATCATTTTGTATGAATTGTAAACTTTAGATACAAATTTAGACCACGTAGAAATTAAATGGACTGATGCATAGCACATTATGTAGGGCTTGAATTGAATAATGTTCAAACGTCAAGGAGTGATTTAGTTATATCCAAGACTTCAGGAGATAGCTCTTCCGATCAAAATTGGAAGCTGTAAAACCCTTTCTTTTTTTTTTTCTTTTTCATTTTTTTTGGTAGGGCGATTGCAAGGGATGGGAATTAAACCTGGTGAAAGATAATTCACTTAGACGCCATTACACTACATGTGTCTTAGTAGCTATACAACTTATTGGAAATATATAAATAATACTTTAATTACTCATAGATTCTAACTCAGAAAACTCATTTTAGTTTCTAAAAGAAAGTTAGGAATAGGCATGTTCTTAAAAAACTTCAGTAGAGAGTTTAATACACGCAAGTCTGTAGGCTTGTTTTACCTTTAGCTAACTCTCCATATTAAAAAACTATATTCAAACTTAAATGTCATGACTACAAGATTTACATGCAAAATAAGTGAAATAGTGGGGTTTTCCAAGATTAGGTACTCTAAGGATGGGCAGAAAATACATGTAGTCCAAATAATATCTAAAATTAGGTCTATATGAGAACAAGATACAATAATTTTAGATCTTTCCATAGGAACATTTTGTGGGCATTTGTCTTGTCACATGTGAGAAAAGGCTAAGCCTACACAGGCCTAAGTATGCATAGAGCCAAAATGTAGACAAAAATGAAGTCCTTTCGCCAACCATTCTGAACATGATTACCAAGGTAACTTGCACATGAAATGTGACATTATCACATATATTTCACATGCCATCTTCATTCTTTCAGTTATGTGTACTGAACATGTCAGTCTAGCTTGCTGAAAATTTTGGAACCATTCGAGTTTCAATACTTTTGGGCTTGTGTCTTTAGAGATACTGATCACCAGCAAAGAATACTAGTCACTAAGACAGACAATGATCTACTTACAAGTTTTCTCACATAACATGTTCGTGCTTCTTTCGAGTTGATTCGAAACACATGGTTATCATAGCATTCTCATGTGAAGACAAGCTCGTGTTAATCATAAAGAACATCATTAAAATAGTGAATCCACGTTCAGTTTCCCATCCATTCATAGCCAACCAATGTATGAATCTGATTCCTCCTTTTTCTCTCTCTGTCTCTCTACATTTTATATATTTTTATGCAATTTGAAGCCAAAGACTTTCTTTTTTGACAACTAATGAGCCAGAGACAGCAGTCGACTGCATAATTGAGTCAGAAATACTAAATTTTGATTATAATTAAACTAATGTTTTTTGAGGAATTATTGATCTATGTCCTCCACTCTCGAGTCTCGACTCGAGTTGTACCGTACCTTGGTTCTATGCTCGATTCATAACTAGAAAGTTTATCCGACCCTTGAGGTTAAAATCCCAAGACAGAAACTTAGTTGTCATAACTCATTATTACAAGCCATAATCCCCTTGGAGCTCTGTATGAATGTACTGGGCTCAATTCATTGAAGAGCTAAGGTTTTTACGTAGTGATGGAGAATGAAGATGTTGCCTCAGCTCCATCGACTCCGGTGACTCCGCGGACGCCCGGTGCGCCTCTGTTTGGAGGTTTCAATAGGGATAGAAACTTCTCCATTGGCAGAAAATCATCCCTTCTTAAGAACTGCAAATGCTTTAGTGTTGAAACATGGGAACTGGAAGAAGGGACTTTACCCTCGGTTTCCTGTGCATTGCCCCCGCCTCCCGTCTCCTTCGCAAGAAAGGTGCCCACTTAACAACGTTTCATTGAATCACCTTATCTGAAAGCTTAGTCTAATATATGACAATTTTTGGTTTTCCGAGGTTAATCTTGTTCTTTTCACCAGGTGGGAGCAGAATTTATAGGGACCCTGATACTTATCTTCACCGGGACAGCCACAGCAATTGTGAACCAAAAGACCAATGGCTCCGAATCGCTTCTTGGCCTGGCGGCATCGACCGGACTAGCAGTGATGGTAGTGATACTCTCCACAGGTCACATCTCTGGAGCTCATCTGAACCCATCTGTCACCATTGCATTTGCTGCTCTCAAGCATTTTCCTTGGAAACATGTAAAGTAACGGGAGAAAAAGAAGCTAAAATCTTGTCAAGTCTATGGCATTAACTGATTACAAATTGGTTTTTTTTACTGCAGGTTCCTCTGTACATTGGAGCACAAGTAATGGCATCAATATGTGCATCATTTGTGCTAAAAGGGATCTTCCATCCAATAATGGGTGGGGGAGTAACAGTTCCTTCAGGAGGATATGCTCAAGCTTTTGCTCTGGAATTGATTATCTCTTTCAATCTCATGTTTGTTGTTACTGCAGTTGCCACTGATACAAGAGCAGTAAATCTCTCTCTCTCTCTCTCTCTCTCTCTAAAAGTAACTATTTTGAAGATTTATGAGTTGGGAAAATGGAAAAATCCCAGATAAATTTTCCACTTGGGAATAATTTATGGGTTAGTTTGCAGCAATCAAGAGGCAGGATTCAGTGGTAAACGTAGCAAATGGAAAGTTCAGAGTTCAATGAATATTAATTGAAAAAACAGAGTAAAATGTTTATACACTTCTGGCACGGGTTGAAGGAAGCACAGTCATGTGTTAGGTAAAGAAAAGAAGAGGAGATTCTTTAAGATAGATTAAAGATAAAAATGAAAACAAGTATTGTTTATCAGTATTATCTAAAATATTTTACTTTGATTCATTGTTAATTTGACTGTAAAGTTATATTTTCATGTTCTATAGTTTTCCCCGACCCTTTTCCTCACCTTGTGCTCCTCCCCCAAGTACTCTTGGAGGTTAGGAGAGGACGCCAGAAAGTTAAGGGAAAAAGTTTCTAGGAACCGAGACTTGATACTCGGAAAATTGACACGTGGCTCTCTATGTTTGCTTTTCTTGTCTCTATTTACCTGATATATTGGGTCTCCAAACTCATCTTCTCGTATTGAGGAAACTCACAAAATATGAGTATCTACAAGAAGAGTCGGTGTAAGAGACAAGAAAGAAGATTAATTAGATAAAGACAAGATCTTGTTGAATTTGAAACAATTTGACACATTAAAAAATAGATTAGCATATAAAGAAAACAAAAAACCGAGTATATTTTTTAAGCAATTATTATTAAATTGTTATGAGTCCAAGGGGTGTTATCTTGGATCTCACTTCAAGTGAGATGTGCACTGATAATTTAATTAGATAGTCTCCTAAATTGTGCCAAACTTGATGTACAGTTTTAAAATGTGTCTTTGGGTGGAACTACAGGTGGGAGAGCTGGCGGGAATTGCGGTCGGAGCTACCGTCATGCTCAATATACTCATTGCCGGGTAACTTCCACCTGCCCATTTGTTCTTCTTCTCCTTCTGTCTTACCTGTATGAGACAAGCGTACAATAACGCTAGTCAAATGAATTCCTTTTCAGCTTGATTCATTGCATCATCGTGCTATAAGTTTTAGCAAAGTTACTTTCAAGATATCTTTGTACGAAAGACATAGACAGTGTTCTTTTAAAGTAGATAAAATTATGAAACTTTTTTCTTCAGGGAATCAACTGGAGGTTCAATGAATCCAGTGAGGACTTTAGGACCAGCAATTGCTGCAAACAACTACAAAGCCATATGGGTGTATTTGACTGCACCAATACTTGGGGCTTTGGCTGGGGCAGCTGTTTATTCTGCTGTTAAGCTGCCTGATGAAGGAGATACCCTCACCACATAGCTTTAGAAGACAAAGTCTCTTTCTAAAACCTGCTAAAAGTTTTATAACAAAATCTCCCAATATGTGTGCTGTGTGTAGAGGCACGCCACATGTTTGTAAAATACACAAGGCATGTATGAATTACACGTGACTTGCATCTATATACGCTACACAGATTTGGAGGTTTTATTACAAAACCTCCAAAAGGTTTTTGGAAATGTTCTTTTGAAGACAACCCGTCCTCTTAACAACTATATTTTGGTACGTTAAACTCGATAACAACTATTTCAAATTCCATAAATTTTAACTTAGTCTTCAGTTTAATCAAGAAATATATGTGTAATTTAGAGACTAATAATATATAACAATACATAGGTATGAGTGAAATTCTCTTTTTTGATCAATAATCTATCTGGTTTATCATACTAAGTATGTCTTGAGTGTTCTTATTAACTAATTGGCGAACCCAGATAACTACGACGCATTGGGTTACCGGGACTTACTCGCGACTGATGTGTAAACTTCATTTTTTCCCCTATTTCTTTTCCGACTTTTACCTTTTACATATTCTAGAGGGTCGGGTGAACCCAACCTCAAATTGGGCCTAATTCCAGGTGGTTGCCGCAATGGGCTAAGAAGTTTTAAATAGGCTGATGTTCTTGGACTGGGCCTAGTCTAAACCCGCCCAGCATAACTCTATCTTAAGGAGGTGGGCCTGTTCTTTTTTGTTTTTCTTTCTTTCTTTTTTTTTTTTAAATTAATACTATACTCTATACTGAATAATGCTATTTAACACCTCTTATATTTAGCACTATATCAATATGACCTTAAAATGACTGGCTTAATTAAACTTATTTTATTTAATAAATCTATATTGATTGTCATCTAAACTGGCACCACTAGTGCTACATAATATTATTTTTTTATTATATTCAACTTCATATTTACTTTTTAAAGAATTTAAGGATCGAGTCATGATATAGAGAAGCCTATTGTTTGCCACAACTGAAATTCTGAAACTAAGTGATTATCTTATAAAGCATCTATATTGCTAGTGTTAAATTAGGTTGTTAATGAAATTGTTACTTAACAACCTAAAAAAATAATTATATTGATGGTATTAAGGAAGTTATTAAAATAATTATTTTTGGTTAGTCGTTAACTTTGACAACAATTTTAACATTGTGATAGAATTTAATGCTTTTGAAATTTTTTTATTTATTTAATAAATTTTGACTAATAATTTTTGACAAGAACTGCCCCACTTGGACTTTATTAGATTATAGTGATTTTGCTTAACGCATCTAACGTAACACTTCAATAATTATTAAATTTAACTTTCATACATGATATTTAACAACTTCTTAAAATGTACTTTTTGCTTATGTGAATAGTTAAATTTAACAACACTAATGTGAATGCTCCAAGTTCGTTATATCATTTCAGATTCTTTGACCCATTGGTATTGGAGTGAAGGATACAAAGTTATATTATTATCGGATCAAGTGTGAAACCTATGAAGGGTATACTTCACTTCTAAGGAATCATGATTTTTGCTAGCACTAGTATTATTAATGCCAGATAAAGAGGGGGGGAGGTAAAAAAATTTTAGGACAACTTAAAAAGTATAGTGAAATAATGAGTTTTCATAGTCTTTATCCATTATTGGAGAAGAAGACAATATTTTGAGGGGTTCCCTTTTATCCAATTATGTGTGTAAAGATAGTGATGTAACCATTGATTGCACAAAGATATACAGACAGAGAAATCTAACCACATATAATTAGGTCCAACTTGATTAGACAAAGCAAAAGCTACATCCAACAATGCCATGTTTATTGTACAATATGAACAAAACATGGGTCGACGAAAGTTTAAGATTGTGACTAGGTAAATAAATGCCTTCCATGTTAGCATAATTACGTTTCAGGGTGTCCCTTCTTTTCAAAGTCAAGTTACAAACACATATTAATTAAGATGATGCGTACATGTACGACTCTTCTAAAACATATTTATTATGTAAAGTTGAAAACAATTTGTAGATGCCCCAACACTAAGGTAGCATGTTAGGTCCCCTTAGTTCCACTCCCAAATGCAACACTTGTCAAACTACAAACATTGGTCCGTGAAGGGCAAGCAACACATGTCTGAACTACAAATATTAGTCTATCTTAACAATCATACGAGTTATCCTGAACATGTTTAAATTAAATAAGATCAAGAAACAGAATTATACAATGAATTTGTCTTAAAACATGTCTATTAGTAATATATTTTACAAAGTAGTATTGATTTTCCAAGCTATGTACTTCTTTTGCTTGAACACATTCATAAATATAAGTGTTTCTTGAATGAGAAAAAAAGGTCTAATTCACTGGGTGATATTATTATGAATAACTAATTACTTTTAGTGGTGTCTAGGCTTATGATTACATATGTGACTACCAAATTCCTATGTCAAAAACTGTGTTGTTGAAGGGGAAACTTCAAGGATCCTATCCATTATTTATCAAGTGGAATATTGCCTAACAATTTCATACAAATCCAAACTATCAATACCTCAAATCAAACGTGTAATAATTACATGATACTGTGAGCTTGTAAATAAAGAATAATGGTATTTATTCACAGTCGAAATGTGAATAATGATCTAATGTCATACATCTGACGGCCTAGATACATGTCATTTGGCATATTACATCACAGTATATGACGTGGCATGCCAGATGGTATGCATATGAGACGTCACATAAGCGTCTGCCAGCGTTAGATCATTTTCAGTCGAAAATAGTTGCATCTTGATTCTAGTACAATTAAGTAAACTATATTTATCTAATACAAATAAATAACATTACTTGGAAATGAATATTGGGACGGCCAAATTTAAAATTTTGATAACAATTAATTATGTACGGATTGTCTTATATATACACACACAATATATAAAATCCCATGATGAGGACAATAGAAGTGGGCTGTCACACTAAGCATAATGATGTTGCCTACAGGACAATTTAATTGGTTTAATTATCTTATTATCCATCTAATTGAAATTTAAAATATTTTCAGAAAGTTTATTTATGAAAATAAAAATAAACATCCCCAAAAATAAACCAAATAAGACAAAAAGAGGGGGGGAAATTGACCCTGAAATATTGCACATTATGTGGCTACGTTCTTCAACATTCAAAAAGTAAGGTGGCTGCTTATGGGAAACGATCTAGTGCTAACTGCACGTGGATTATCCCACTATGAGACAACTGGTATGCGAGTTGTCTAATAATATTTTGTCACATGTGTATTTGGTAAAATAATTCCACCAGACATATGGTAAGAGATCATTTTTGTACCACTGACACCACCTTATTATTATTATTATTATTATTATATAAATGAAAACAAATAACTATTTATCCATTACTAAAAAGTAATTGTCTAACACTCAAATGAGTGTTGTTATGACACTCAATGTCTATGTGAGCCACATATTATATGTATCCACGTAGTGTGCCTACATATAACTATATAGGACCTTGAGTGCTATAAACGAGCTATAAACGACACATATGTGGATATTAGAAAATTTTCTAGTCGATTTTGCAAGGTAGCTGCACACGTTAATGGTTGGCGTTTTATAGTGCAACTCGTTGGTAGTAGAACACGTTAGGGTTGCGACTGTCGACTGTCTATTTAAGTTTGTACATTTGACTCTCCATATGACTAGAAAATAACAACATAGTCAAAAGCCATTTTGAGGTCATACAGACAAACAGGGGAACTAAATCCACCCATGTAAAATATGTTGGGGATTCAAAAACCCAGATTTTGGAATTTTAGGACTCACAAACACACCATGTGAAAGGTTGGAACCATTTTCTCAAATAATACCAACAAAATGACAAGTGAAAAGTAGAACAAAACATTCAAATTAGGTATATATGCCATCATCAGAGGTAGATAGCATTCTTCATGAGTTTCAATCAAAATCTTGACAATTATTCATGCACTTCTCTTTCCTCAATCCTTTCTATAATAAGTTCTTGTTTTTGTAACTTCTCCTTCCATACATAGTACCATAGTATTTATTTTCCAATCAACTAAAATTTCAACTTTCTTAGTATTGCTTCGGCACTCAAAACACACATAAAAAAAGTGACCAATCCTTGAATGAATGGAGCCTCCAATTCATCACTACCATAATGCCTAGACAGCACCACAAAGAGCCAAGCAAATGGGAGAACAAAATCAGAATCAAGAAAACAGCAGATTAAATTCCAATCTTGTACTGGATCTAAGCCTCTCAGGCAAGGATTTTGGTGAGAATTCCGGGCCGGAACTCAATCTTTTTAACAAAAGCCAGACTGTCGATCCAATAATTAGTCATCGAGGTAATGAATCCGAACCGCGTGTTTTTTCGTGCAACTATTGCCATAGGAAATTCTATAGTTCACAAGCTCTTGGAGGCCATCAAAATGCTCATAAACGGGAGCGAACCATCGCGAAACGAGGGCCTCGATTTGGCGGCCTTGGCCCCCACCGGTATTCGAGCATGGGCTTTCTTCCCCTGCATGCTTCATTGAACCGGTCTCTTGGGATTCAGGTGCACTCCACTATACATAAGCCAACTCTTTTGGGATCATCCACTATATATGGACAATCTGGCTGGTATAGAAAGCCTCTTGATCAGCAACCGGCAATCGGGCGGCTGGTGGCTGAGAATCACCCCGTTGCCAATTCGCCTAACGGTGGAGCAGCCCGTTTCGACGCTGTTCGGAAGTTCTCGTCGGTGGTCAATGGAATTGAAGGATACAGATGGACTAATAGTACTGGTCCCCTGAAGACTCATCAGGAAGAGCACAAAAAGTTAGACTTGTCCCTTAAACTCTAACTTCCTCTTCACCCAACTCGATAGTACAATAAACAAGATTTCAGTTTGGCTTTGTTTCTGTCCGACGCTCCTACGAATTCCACGAACTGGAAACTGTTTAGCTGCACAAAAATTTCTTGAATTTGTATTGAGATATTCAGCATTTTGGGATGATTAATCCCGTATCTTAATCAGATTCAAGCCCCTTTTTCCCTCTTTTTTCTGTATGTTTTTATCATGCAAAAAAATTGAAACTTTCTTGTGAATATATTGAATAATTCAAGTGAATACAATGATATTTTTAGAACGAAAGAATGCAGAATTACAAGAACAGCATGCTTCATGTTAATTTGAATCTAATTTAATTAATGATTAATTGCCCGATAATCTTTTGTTTAATTTAGTTTAGGTAGAGGTGAAATGTTCAAGTGATTTCATATCTTTTTCCATTATTCCGTTCTTTGTTTGTCTTTTTACGTAAAAGTTAAAACTATCATATTTAATCTGCCCAGGTTGATCGGATTCGTCGAGTGCAACTTATGAGATACTTAGTTGACGTTTATGATCGTATTCGACCGATCAACTCTAAAGTTGAATGCACATATGCTCAACTACCCACTAACCATGGATTACACAAAAGGAAATCCACCATTTTATTTGGCCTCTCATGAATAATTGCTACTTTTACAAAAATTTTATTGCTTGAAATTCACTGGAAAGGAAGCTATTTTATTCTGGTCCGTAGAGACGTGTCAACTTGAATAACTAGCCGCTATGAACTGATGATCAAGACAATTGGCTCAACGTTATAAAGTTCAATGAACCAAATAATGCGTTCGAGTCATGTCTCGACAATTACTGTCAAATCAATTGAGTACTGTTAAATCCATTGAGTACATATCCCCCTCATTTAGTAAAAGATTATCTACTCTTTACTTTTATCACAATCGTCCCATATCAAACAAATATAGATTCTCAACTTTTTTCCTCTTGCGTAACCATCACCAATGTCGTGCTACTATGTCTTGACATCAATGTACAACTTGTATGGCTAAGAATTGACCTAATGACCATAGTTATGCAGTTAAAGAAACAAAGATTGTAATTAATTGAGCAGTCTTGATCAATAGGTTGGTGGAATCATGTGCAAAATTGAGTTACTTAGTGAGCCTTTAAGCTATCCAATCACATCATATTCCCCACATTAAAATGTTGCAAATCTTGATTTCTTACCTAAGAAATCTTTTAAAACA
>CAVNYN010229021.1:0-12636 GCA_963692815.1 Nyctanthes arbor-tristis | reverse complement strand
AGTTTGTTCAACCATGCATTGAGCAGCATTTTAGTAAATTTACATTCACATTTACAGTATCAAAATAGAAGATCAATACATTATACACATTTTCCTCAAATCAAAATAATTCAAACTGATATGCAGCAATAGACTAACCTTTTTGAGGAACCTGAGACGCTGGCTGCAATGTGTTAGATGACTGTGACCCATTGTCAAGATCGGAAGAGCGTCGTGTATCTTGAGCCTTTTCATTAGTCGCCTGCATTGATAAATTGATAAATTCACAAAGCAGAGCTTAGTTATTTACATGTTTTCGTCTAGGGAAAGTTGAGAATGGCAAGATCAGCTGAAAATGAAAAATTACACAAAGCTCTAATCTTTGTGTGTGTGTGTGTGTGAGAGAGAGAGAGAGAGAGATGAAAAGGTGAAAAAATGCATACTAAAAATAGAACGAAATACCCGGGAAAACGCAACGGCGGCGCAAGCCAACTCGAGTTGGCTTTTTAGGTAGGCCTGGTACTCATCAGAATTCAGAGGTAAAGGAGGCTGTAAAGGGGCTCCCGCCAGAGACGTAGCCGTGGCCGGCGTCTTTCGGTGCTGATTAGAGCCACCATTAGTAAAGTCAGTGTGATTACCCTGATGACTATTGTTTTCGATCTCCACGACGTCGCGATTCTGGAGACGCACCGATGACGCCTGGGCATGATCAGGCGAAGAGACGGCTTCCTGTAAAAATCGCTCAAATGCCCATTCAGATGAGCTCCGGTTCATCTTCATCGCCACCGACGAGGACGAGACGGCGGTGGCGGAGGACGATGACTGCTCCTCCTCATCCTTATCGTCCAACTCCAGCCGAATCGACGGCTGAGGCGACCAGAACTGATCCGGTATCTCATCCACCGAGAATACCCTGTCCATCTCCTTCTCTCTCTGATTTTTCTTCCCTCTTCCACAGACTCGTGAGGGAGTAGCTTTGTACAACAATTTAGTGGACTGCAGATTTTTGGGGGTCGTGGGATTTGATTGGTATATTGTGAAGGTTTTCAGAAATTTGTCCAAATGAAGCAGAAATTTTGTCTGAATATTATTGAAATGAAAACAGATGACAGTGGCCAATAATAGGTAGGCGTGCTGATTTACAAGGTTATTCATTTCTTTTTACTTATTTGCTTTCTTTCCAGGACGTTTGTAGTCCAGTGATATCCGTGTCAGTTTTTAATTAAAAATTTAATTCTCCTATTTTACAATATCTTATAAATTGTAACGTTCAAAAAAATAATAATTAGTTTTCTTGACACATTATAAGAGCATCTCTAATGCATAGTCAAGATTGATTGTCATGGCTCAAAGTTTAACATTAGAGAGATACATACAAAAAAATTAATAGGTCCCATATATTTTCTATTTTCTTTTTTTTTAATCACTTTAATCTCTTTTACTTCACTTTTTCTCGACTTTTCTTCATCGTGTGATGTGCAATGTCTTATATCTACATTCTTCTTCACCATGTTAATCATTATTTTATTATTATTTTTGAATTTATCTCTATATCTCTCATCTTTTTTGAATTTTCCTCTATTTTTCTTCACTTTTCTCTCTCTTTCCACTCAATTTCTCTCTCATTTTTCTCTCTATCTCTCTCATATTAAATTTTGAACCATGACATTCGACATTAACTAGGCATTGGAGATGCTCTAAGTGACGGTTAGGAGGACTCTCGATGAAAATGTTTTAACTCTTAAATGTGTATCACGATACTAACGATATGATATAATACTATTGTAGTGGCACCGGACATCTAGTGCCATTACGTCTGGTACTTTAAGATTTCTAGGACTCTTGTGCCTTCTTACTACTTTAATTGCACCAAATTCACTGCTCATGTGATTCATATATTAACAGCTTTTCTATGTGATTTGATTATTTTTTATTGATTTTCAAACTCCATACGATAGCCCAATTCGATTCTATAGAAATCAGCCATATATAGACTTGTTTCATTTTTCATTGGTCAAGATAGTGTTAAAGTCTTTGAAAATTTTCCTTGCTTACTTAGTTTTTACTAAGGTATGTAAAACATGTACTTCATGTTTTTAAATTTTTTCCCTATCTATTGTGAAATAGTTTTTATTCGATATATGTATCCGTAAAAAGGCACAATAGTATTGTTTGTCCCTTCCAACCCCTATTTTAACCATTTTTTTTTTTCAATTGTCTCTTGATTTTTTACCTTTTTCTTCATTCATTTCTCTCTGTGCCGTCGGATTCACCGCTATAGTTCCGTACCAATTTAAATATGATAAGCTTTGCTTTATCATACATTATTGCATTGTATTTCAACTTGTGACTTTGGTATCTTGTCACTCTTTATATATGTATCTATTGTAGTACTAAAATTATTTATATGATTAGATATAATGAGATGGATAACAATTCTAGATGATCCTATGGTACAACTTTTTCTAGCGAGAAGAAAGAATGTTTAGTTTAGTTCTTTTATTTTATTTTATTTTGATAATACAAAAAAAAAATGTATAGGGAAGAGGGAATCTGTGTTTGAGGTCATGATTTCAAAAATGATCTCCCGCCAGCCGGGTGACAGCCCGCCACCCGGCTGGCAGGAGATCAGGACTCGTCATGATTTTGATTTTAGATGATCCTATGGTACAACTTTTTCTAGCGAGAAGAAAGAATGTTTAGTTTAGTTCTTTTATTTAATTTTTTTAATAATACAAAAAAAATGTATAGGGAAGCGGGAATCTGTGTTTGAGGTTTGATTTTTTGAATTTATTAAGCTTAAGTATACCAAATAAAAAGGAGAGGGCCTTCAGTAACAATCACATATGTCTAGTAGTAGGACCACTTATTAAATGACTGACAATTAGATTTAATTAAATCTACTTAACATCTTTATCAATAGTAGTAATAATAATAAAAAAATAACTAAAAAACAAATTATTAGTTCTCTCTCTCTACATTTAAGTCCAATGTGATCCTCTCCTCTCCTCTCCATCCAAATCGATGAAATTTTCTACTTTCACACAAATCATTTGATTTTTTTCATCTCCCCCATAAGAAAACAAAATAATATTTCCTAACCTATTAAATTTTCACATTACTTTTTTTTCTTTTTTTGCCCTTTTCTTTTCATAATAATCATTTTATATATTATTGAGTTAAAAATTTTCTTTCTTTCTTATTTTTTTCTAAGATGCTCTTAATTTCCTATCACTCTTGCGTTTCCTTACATGTTTTAATAATAATAATGATGATAACAGCAACTCCTTCTGATGTCTTGCTTGTTTAATGACAAAAAAGATTTATAAGTGGATTAAGAATTTCAAGTTGGTTAATATATTAGTTTAATCTAACAAATTTTGACGTTGCAGTATTATGCGTGATAAAAATAAATTTCTCTTTTTGAATATAATTATTATTCAAATATAATTTATCTTATTAGAAAAAAGTACTGATCACAATAAAATGTTTTCGAACTTATTGTCTTTGTAGAGCTATTATTATTAAAACATTATTAAGACTATTATTATTAAAACATGTAACAAACACGTGAGTGATAGGAAATTAAGAGCGTCTTAGCAAAAAAGAAAGAAAGAAATAAAGAAAATTGTTAACTCTATAATAATATATAAAGTGATTATTATAAAAAGGAAAGGAAAAAAAAGATAAAAAGTAATATGAAATTTTAATAGGTTAGGAAATTAAATATTATTTTTTTCTTGTCGAGGAGATGAAAAAATCAAATGATTTGTGTGAAGTTGGAAAATTTCATCGATTTGTACGAAGGGTGAGGAGAAAGAGAATCATGTTGGATTTAAATGTAGAGAGAGGAGGAGGAATAATTAATAATTGATTTTTTAGTTATTTTATTATTATTATTATTATTACTACTACTACTACTGCTACTACTAAAGAGGTTAAGTGGATTTTAATTAAGTCTAACTGTCAGTCATTTAATAGACGGTCCTATGACTAGACGTATAAGACCATCATACCAAAGATTCTCTCAATAAAAAGGGTGTCACTAACTTAATCTCTTAATTGGAGACTAGAAAATTCATATGAAATTTACCTCCCAATATTAATGACGAAAGGTTTGTTTATGCACGATTGGATAAATACGATTCAACTTATTTTTCTTTTGGTTTTTTGTTTTGCTTTAAACAATTCCCGTGAGTGAGTTTATAAGAATAATTTGATATCGAATAACCAACCCAACCAGCTAAAATATAATGTGATTATAAAAAATTATAATGTCAATATATCTCTCATACTAAATTGAGATCGTTGAGATGTTTATAAATAAATAAATAAATAAAATAAAAGAAAGAAAGTATTTTCTTTTGTTTTTTTGCAACCAAGAAATTGTTGAGATATAATAATAATAATAATAATAATGTTATATTATTCTATTTTTGTATCCCAACTGATGTTCGTGTTTTGTTCCATCCATTCTCTATTATATTGAGAAGTTTAGCGTGAAACATGTAAAATTTCTAAAGAACCAATGATTAATTGTATTTTATAACTATATTGATATATTAATAGAATCAATAATTAGTTTTGTAAAAGGAATTGTTGGATAAAGTTTTTTGTCACATTTTAATTATAAAAAAACTGATGAAATATACGGTTGAAAAATTAATAAATGTTGTAAGTTTCTCAATGAACGCGGGTAGTAGGCATCACTTCAGTATTACGTAAACGAGTTTTTTTAGAGTATATTATCTAACATGTGAAGGCCACATCGAGGTCCCATCACCTTCTAATTTATACTACCTTGCTTAGTTCTTAACTTGGTGAACAGGCACACCGCTGCCAATTACTCATTGACTCAAATTCGGTGGTACTAAAGACAAAAATTCCAAGGCGATAATCGTAAATCTCAAACCTTTATTCTTCACAATCATGAGTGATGGATGGACTCTTTACTTGGCTTGAATAATGACAGACATGAGATTATAGTGAGCACAAGAAAGTATGGAGTGTAACTATTGATGCAAGCCATGGTAAACAACTTCACTGTTGAAATTAAAAAAAAAAAAAAAGAAACAAAATGAGGGTATTTATAATATTATCGTGTAATATATCATGTTACGTTTTATTCACATCAATGTGAGATGGTTAAGGGAAATGGTAAAGATTACCAGTTGGAGAGCTTTTTCACTAAACAGCATCAAATAAAACTGGACTGATTTCTAGCATTTCTGCAAATTTCACGAGGATTTCCTTTAACAGAATCTTGAATCCATCCTTCTCTGATTCGACATCCTCTGTCTCGCTCTGTATCTCAGTAAACACTTCATCAAAGAGAAACGCTGATTCATCTACTTCTGCAGGGGGTAAGCCCAAATCCTGACCATTTTTCTCTAGGAAATTACTAATTATTGATGTGCTTTTCTGTTCATTCTTGCTATCCCTTTTATCCATCAGTATTTTCTTTGTAAAACCATCCAGTCGGTTATCATCAGCCAGAAGCTGCATCATGATCCAAGGTAATATTCATATTTTTGAAATGAACAATATCCTATCTAGGTTTGCATTTATTGTCACCTGAGGAAAACATAGTATGAGATTGTAAACTACCTTTCTAAGCTTAGAACCATTTGCGATTTTGATTTTCTGTACCATCACGACATGGTTCTTAGCAAGATCATCTGCTAGTTCTTGTAGCACAGACTGCAGTAACTGTGCAAATTGTGCCTGTCCTAATTCCTCATTTTCTTCAGCTCCATGCCTTTGCAAGATATCTCTTAGTTCCGGAAACTCTGTTCAACAATATAATTGCACAATGCACGTCAGCTGCTTGTACAATCTAACTTTGATCAGCTATTTTAATATATAAGAAACAGAAATATTTCAATAATGCAGGTACGTACACACGTTGTTCCCTCAGCCAAAAGAAAGAATCCAAAATTGACATCAATGGGTAATGAATAATAAGCAGAGGAACCGATGAAAGGAAAGAAATTTGAATAAATGCTAACATGTGTGTCTGAGCATCACAAAATGAGTCTATAAATGAGCCCCATAAAAGATCAAGAAGATTAGATAACTGAGTTAATCACCTTAAAGTTTAATCAACGTTATGTAGTTCAGTAGCTGAACTGACAACTATACATATAACATCAACCGTCAAGTAAACATATCATGATGTTTCCGTGCCATATTTTTGTGTGTCTGTGTGCATGTGAGAGAGACAGAGCGAGATAGGGCGTGCCTGAAATAGGAGGAATTCCCATCTCTAAGCCCATATGAAGTAGAGCGTTCTGGATCTCATTCTTACTGATCTTTCCCCTGTCTTCCGTGTCTAAATCAGTGAAAATATTCTCAGCTAGCATAGCAAAATCGTCTTCATCTTCCAAAAACATTTGAAGAGTTCTGCCATCCAAAACCGCCACAACCATAGGATCATCTGAATGCAAGTACAATAAGGTATGTAGTACGTCAAAGACCAGAAAAAGAAAGGATGATTAAGAAGCTTCACATTCAAGCCAAAAAGAATTAGAGTTGAAGATCAAACAATCTTCAAGACAAAAGGTCCTGCAATAAAACAGTTGCAAACGGTTCAAAGAAACAAGTGAAGTTCCTACACCAAATTCCACCAAATAAGAAAATACTAAGTTCTCTAGTATCTGGATCTGTTTATCTCCAGTGGATCAATGTGAATTGCTTGATTGGAGGAGAAAATAATAGAAGACGGCGAAAAGACAGCTCCAGTGGAAGTGTGAATTTAGCAGAAATAGTCGGACATGTCTCAAATGATTATTGATTTACATCATTGCGGTGACGACGGAGAATAAACAAGTGTAAATAGATGATGTCTAACACAACCTCCACATCCTGTGGTAGAAATCATCTACCTTTTTATAATCCCATTTTAGCTCTTTAGGATGATGTGGCCGAAAAACTTCCCGAGTCCACGTTCCATGACATATGCTCATCTCCAGTGAGAGATGCCTTTCAAAAAAGTCATACACACACAAAAAAATAAAGTAGACCTCCTATATTTCCTACTTTCTTTTATTTTTATTTTTATTTTTTCTTGTAATCATTTTTCTCTCATTTACACCAATTTATCCTCACTTCTCTCTCCCAAGGTCAACCTCAAGGTCTAAAACCACACCCCAATGTCCACCTTCTCCACTACTATTTTATCATTATTTTTGAATTTCTATCTATTTCTCTCCTCTTTTTCACTTTTCCCGATTTTTTTTCCCTACACCCCTTTCCACCTACTCATTCATTTTAAATAATTATCTCCTCACAATCTCTCTCCTCTTCACCTTCAGCCCCCCCCCCCCCACACTGCTAGTGTCATTTTAGAGCATGTCAGCGTAAGTTTCCAATGAACATTTTATTTAAGAAATGCATTAGAAAATTATTGACATCTTGCTTTATTTATTTATTTCTTTATTGATATTTTTTTTTAACACGAAACATAGTTACCTCCTTTTTCCAAAAAGGAAAAAAAATAATAAGAATCTAGTATGGGTAATGCAATTTCTATTGATACAATTCTATGTTTTCATTAATTTATGCTATTAATCAATTAGCAATTCTATATCTAGAAAGAATATCCGGAGAGCCATGGGGTCTGAAAAGCTTAAAAGTTTTTGTTATATAAAATATAATAATATGCTAATGTTCAAACTTGATATTCCATTTACTTATAAGCGAGGTTCTGAAATAGCACAAAAGGTGATCTTTAAAGAGAAAAAAGAAAAGCTTCAAACTTTTTAAAGCCTGGCATGGCAGCAAAGATTTGCGAACTAGTTAAATACTGACATCAACACGTTCCCATCGGCCATTGCGCACAGATTAAAAAATAATGAGTCAATAAGTCAAGATTTGAAGTCAAACACACCTTTGAGTTCATCGGCGATGGCAGATATATAACTCTGAAAAATTGACGATGCCTTTACATAATCGATCTCCATCGTGCGAAAGCCATCGGCGTCACCAACGCCAAGGCGTTGGAAGCCCGCTGACTTGAGACTTTCCGGTAACGATAGGCCGTGAAGAGCAAGCGAGGCTCTCGATTCCGCCAGCTCCAGCACCTCGGCGCCGGTGATCGAGACGCCACCTACTGACTGCGGAAGGGACAGGTCCAGTCCTGTAAGCTGCTCTCCGTCGAGGATCTTTAAACCTCCTTCGATCATTTTTTTTCCTCAATTTCTAGCGAGAGAAAGAGTTGAAAATTTTTTTATTTGAATTGAATGTAATGGATGAAGAATTGAAGCAGGGGGTTCGCTAGCGAGGGGGGATGAAAAAGAAAACCGCGTAGCGCGTAATTGAAGTTTTGGAACTGACGCTTTAACTAAGAGATTACCAGCGTGCCCCATATCCAAAACAAATAAAAATAAATAAATAACCATCCCGTTTATTGGTTGGATCAGTTCTCAAGAAGTAAGGTACGCGTTCTTGTCAACTGTTGATACCTTATATACAAGAAAAGCATTGATTAGTAAAATATTGCTCTTCTTAAAAAAAAATCAATTCCAAAGTTTAAAAAGAAGTGTATAGTGGCTTTGATACAATGTTATTATGACACAAAATAATATTTCGGATTTAATTTATGATTTGATCAGTTTAGCTTTGTTTGGTAACCATTTAAAAGAAGGTAGGAATTTAAATAGATTTAAAATTTAAATTTTATATAGGTGTTGAGATTTGATTGTGCCATAGGGAAGTAATTATTAAAATAGTGTAAGAGTTCATGTCAAATTAAATATGTGGTTAAATGTAGTGTTGTCATATGTCTAAAAATTAAAATTTAAATTAATTGATAAATTTAAGGTATTTTTAATTAGTAGCCAAACATTGTCTTTATTTCTCTCTCCTTTTTTTTTTTTTTTTTTAATTTCTAAAGGGGGATGGGGATTTGGACAAACAAAACACCAGACGCCCCACACATACCTCAGATTCCACAACAAGCTTTTTGAAGAGAATTTGAACCGAATCTTAAAATAATAATAAGCAAAAGTTTAGTCATTAATCATGCAACAAAACATAACAAGTGGCTATTTGATTTTCATTATTACAATTGAATTATAGTGATAAATTATAATGTGGTGAAACGAGAGTGTAGATATAATGAAAGTTTGAAATTTGTGGTTATAAAAGAACAATTATCAAATCAGTACTAGGTGAAATTATAATGTGTTTTGTAAAAAAAATCAAACACTAGGCTACTTTTGGGGCATTTCATGTGAAGGGTTGGAGGGAGAGAGACAGCTAGTTTACCTATACCTCTTCTATGAGGCAATGGAGTATGACTCCAAGACAGATCAATTGATGTATATTGCTAAATACCATATTAGTGTAAAAATATTTAAAACATGAGACACCAGCTTTGTACTATTAGAAGGCAACATTAGTAAATAACGGTAAACATTTGTATAGAGCAATTGGGTAGGTAGGAGAGAGTATTATCAGAATAGATGCTCTCTGTTACATATGGCAGGACGGGAAAAAACACCTGTTTTACAAAAACGGCAATTTCTTTCCAGAATTGCCAATTGGAGCAACATCTATTTTGCCTAGGGCTGAGTGTCAAACGGGTCGGGCCAGGTTTGGGCCCAACCCGAACCTGACCCGACATTGAGACGAGTTGAGGATTTGGGAACCGAGCTTACCCAGCTCGGCTTCAAAACCCCAGTCAACTCGAGTTGAGTTGGGTTGGTGATTTGGGCCTGCTCAGAGCTGGCCTAAAAAACAATAAGGCCCAATTAGCTTTTTTTCCTTCAAAATAAAGGCCCAAATTCATGAAGTCGGCCCATTTGCTGCAAAAAAAAAAAAATATTCCAATCCATCATTTAACCTAAATTTCTTATTTCTGAATTTGTTTTGAGTTTTGACTCATTCCATAAACAAAAAATTCAAAGACAAAATCAAAGAGGAGAATAAGCAATCATCAACGCCACAAGGAGAGTGGCAGGAAAGGCAGCAGTAGCGCGACATGGAGGGCGATTGCAACGGCACAGATTCCATGCTTATATTGTAGTCAGAACAAAAAACCTTATTCTATCCTAAACTTGTTGGAGAATTTGAGAAGAAATTAGGATTGAGCGGGTGGCAGTGCAGCACCTCAACAGCAACAGCGGCGGAGGAACGAAAGGTCGTGGGGCCGGCAGAGTCGCTACTCGAGGCATCAGAGGGTCGAGGCAGCAAAAAAAGTTCGCGGCAACGGCAAAAGGGCGAGGAGGAACGGAAAGTGGTGGCAAGTCAACGGCAACAGCAGTGGAGAGTGGAGAGAAGAAGAAGATGAAAATTTTATTAAATTAGGGATTTAGGGTTTGTATGATTGTATTTGACTCTCTCTGCCTTTTGTCGGTTTGTGCATTATTGAAAGGAAAAATTCATGTAAAAAGGCCAACGATTTCCCCAAAAAAAAATTAAATAAATAAAATAAATAAAATAATAATAATTCGGGCTACTCAGGTCTAACTCGACTTGGGTTTCACTGAGTCGGGTTGACCGGGTTTCACTGAGTCAACCCGTCAACCGACTCGACCCGAGTCGGGTTCTACACTTTAAGCCCGCCACCGACCCGTTGACCACGTTGTCCCGACTCAATTCGACCCATAGCAGGTTGGTTGGGTTGGCGGGTTTTCGTATCTTATGCCCAACCCTAATTTTGCCAATGGTGCGATGATTTTTTGCCCTTCACCAACACTACTAAGCTCAAGGCAAATATTAATACAACGAGAAACCACAGAAAAGTTGCACCGAATAACAACACCGATCAAATTCGGGCATTGCAACAAAGAAAGAAACATTATATCCAAGTTGATGTTTTCATACTTCCCGTCTAGTAAGAAAATACACAAGTGACCTCGAATTAGATTTTTGTCCCTACTATGAGCAAACAATTTATTTCCCATTCTTGGATTTCTTGATTGGAGGCTTTACAGATGAATCACCATCGCCGTCCTCTGAAGAGACCTCTTCTAGTTCATCTGGAACTTCAGTTGGAATATTGTGCTTCGTTATGAAGTCCTTCAGCACGCTCATGCTCTGCTCCTTCAACGAGGCCAATTGCTCCGAAAGAGCTCCTCCCTTGCTTGCTTGAACAGAGAATGTTTCTGATCCAAGTTGAAGGGTGGCTCTAACTCGTGGATAGGCAGATACAGCAACACCCAAAGTCTCAGCTTCCATTTTATTCCTACCAACTCCTGCACCTTGGAAATGTTTATACATGCCTTGTTCATATCATGAACTTCACCAGTGCCATTTAGCAGCAGTTATGTGCTCTAATGCTCTTGATTAAATTTGATATATACAATATAACAAAATTTATCCCTTTAGACTATAGCACTACATTCCACATTAAAATAATAACATATCGTCATATATCATTCTAAAATCTAAACTACATAATAATAACTATCACTATAATTACTATAGCAACATATATATATATATTAAGTAAATTATTATTATCATGTCTTGTAAAAATAGTCCCACCTCATTTTTCACATGAATTAAGAAAACTCAATTAGTGTTGTTGGAAACGTACCATTTAAAAATAAGTTTCCTATAAGCATCCACATTAGATGTGTTAAATGGTTGTGTTAATTAAAGATGAAAATTAAAGCTATACTGGATGTGTTAGAAGCATTATTAAGATAATCTTTTTTAACATTTAACAAACAATTTCACCAGTGATGTGGTATTTTTATTCGTAATTGACCAATAACTTTTGAAACAAATAAGGTTAGTTGGATTTGAGTTAATTTAATGGTTTAATTTAACAAATCCAAAATGATAACAAAATAATTGTTAAGATTAACTCGTACATGAGTTATTTAACCCTCATTAAACTTCAATTTATAGGTAAATTGTCATGCGCTATACCCTTCCATTTAGTTAATATTTGATTTTATTTTAATTGTCCTTTTTTGTTACAATATAAAATAAATAGGAATATATTAGGATATTAAGAAATTAAATAAAAAAATAGACTATAATTTGAGATAGATGTAAACAGTGGCAGAGCTAGACCTTTTCTAAACAGCTATGCACAATAAAAATTTAAGAAACACATGTGTGCAACACATTTTACTTACAAAGTATCTAACACAAGCAACAGGTAGAAAAGAAAGCAACATCCCAACACTACACTTTCCCATTTTCACTGTTATTAGCAAAACATAGTTACAAAATTGTAGGGCCTTTTTACAAATGTACCCTATGCAGTTACATAATTTCATGACGCTGTAAAATTAAATCATTATCAATAGTATTAAAAACATCTTTCATATACACAATCAAAGTATCATTCAACCACTGAATGGTAGTGGTAAAGAGATTCAATTAAATTAAAAAAAAAAAAAGAAAAAAGGGAAAGAAGGTATAGAGGCAGAGACACATAGTGGGCTTAGGGGTGCAAAAATTAGGTAGAAATTTGCAGAATTAAGAGGTTCAGTGATTTAGTCCATGAATTGATAGTGATCAGATTTCTAAGGCCTGAGGTGAGCTCAAAAAATAGGCCCATTTACCACTGATTTGACTATTGATTTGACAATTACTCATTTATAACCACAAATTTCAAACTTCTATTAAATCACACCACTCATTTCACCTCTTTATAATTTCTCTTTATAAATCAACTATCATAAATTGAATCAAACA
>CAVNYN010229017.1:69963-83239 GCA_963692815.1 Nyctanthes arbor-tristis | reverse complement strand
CCCCCCCCCCCCCCCCCCCCCCCCCCCCCCCCCCCCCCCCCCCCCCCCCCCCCCCCCCCCCCCCCCCCCCCCCCCCCCCCCCCCCCCCCCCCGATGTGCATACCATGTTTGCTGATATGTCAACTGTCAAGAAATTCAAAAAGATGTAAATAAATAACCAGAAGTTTGTTACCCCATGCCACCATATACTCAACATTAAAGCAAATAAAAAAAAAAAAAAAAAGAAAACTATTCACTAAAAGAGCTATTTATATCATATGTGATCTAGATTTTCCACTGAAAGAGCTATGTAACAGTTGTCACTTAGATATGACAGGATAGTTCAAAACCAGTTCAACTTAAGGTTTGTCCGTTTCAGTAAGTATTTCAGATGATTTGACTAACTCTCTTTGCATGCCTGCCTGTATGAATATTCTCATTGCTTCAACCCCTTACCCCTCCCCGGCCTCTCCTTTTACGCCCTGCAAAATGAATAATAAGAAATGCAAAGACAGAAAGATCGTCTACTTCTGCCATCTCCTACTTATTGTGATTAAAGCAAAGAGCAAAGCACTACAAATAGGAACCCACCCAAAAATTCCACATTTTGAATGGGGAAATAATAACAAGAAAAAACAAAATACTGGAAGTGAATTGTATCTTTTCCCAGGTTCCTTGATAAGTATCATTAAGGCAGGTTTTATCTTGCTTTAATCCTCTTCATTTGATAAAAAAAAATTTTACTCATGCAGCTTCCATGCATAAGCTATTTCAATATGAACACTTCTCTTCATTTTTCAAATACATGCTTCTTTTCATATTAGAAAGAAAAGCTCGAAATTCTATGATTCAAAATGGTTGAACCTGAAAACAAGGAATCTAAACTGGCTATCCACAGGTATTCCCCAATAACAGTAAAATATTTTGTATATAAACCTCTCTCTCTCTCTCTCTCTCTCTCTCTCTCTCTCTCTCTCTCTCTCTCTCTCTCTCTCGTGCTTGCTTTTGCACACCACACATACAAACTGCTCAAGATAACCTGAGACATTATAAAATCAAAAAATATCCTGGAAATTAGACAATACCTCAAGTAACTGGAACATGGACTTCATGTCAACCAAACTTTGAATGGTTTCCCGATAAACACTTCCAAGGAAGTTGAGTGGAAGAGATAGCTGAAAAAGCAACCCGTTGACCATTACCTACAAGAGAAAAAGTTTTAGGTACTTGTATCATCAGTTGTACCTGGAAGTTCTCGCTTCTAGATTTGGAAAAAGAAAAACTACATGCATAAGAAGATAGGAGTTTACCAAGTCGCCAACAGTCATATTGCCATTCATAATCCCTTGAGAGCATAGGACCATAGCTGCAGAAAGTGCTGTGCTAAATATCAAATTCTGGCCAAAGTTCAAGAATGCAAGGCTTCGCTGAGTTTTTAGGGCAGCATCTTCATATCCTGAAATATATTATCTTCAGTGTTAATTAACTTGAGATTATCGTTGACATGCAAAGATGAGAGTATAAAAAGAAAGGTAAGGATAAAAATTATCCTGATGCCGGACAAATACGATCTGAAAGCAAGAAGGGAAGAGGGGCGAGAAATAGAAGAAATCAAGGGGAAGAAATATCAATTTTATTCATAAATCAAAGGGGAGCTTATTCATAAATCAAAGGTGAGCTCAAATTATCAAGATAATTTCTTCCCCTTGATTTCTTCTATTTCTCTCCCCTCTTCCCTTCTTGCTTGCAGATCGTATTTGTCCGGCATCAGGCTAATTTTTATGAGGGCGTTTGAATCTCGTTATGGCCCCAAATTATCACAAAATTATAATTTCTACCTACCCCTTGATTTGACAACTGCTCACTTACAACCACACATTTCAAACCTTTTTAAATTTTCACCACTCATTATACATCTCTCTTCATTATAATTTCACCATAATTTGCCTTCAAAATGAGATTCAAAGACCCACCTATTTATAGGGTTGAAAAAGAACCTAATTAAGGTAGGAATTAATTGAATAAACTTTAATTCAATAAGGCAACCCTAATAAGGAGAAAAATAAGAAAACATAATCTAAGAGCTTGTTTGATGCTCTTTATTTATCAAAATGTGGAGAATTTATAATGAAGAGAGAGGTAAAATGTGTATTGAGAATGTAAAAAAGTTTAAAATATGTGGTTGTAATTGAATAGTTATCAAATCAAATGTCAAATCAATGGTAGGTAAAATTATAAATTGGTAAAATAAAGAGCACCAAATAATAAACTAACAAAGTGTTTGGCAACTCCCTCAGATTATAATCTAGATTATAATCTGCCACATGGAGTCATTTCATTCGTTTTACTTTTTTCAGAAAGTCAAAAAGTAAAAGTCAAGCCGCAATTTTTTACTTTTTACAAAAAGCAACCAATAAAATTATATCACGTAATAGATTATAATCCAACAAATAATCTAAATTCCAACCAAACACTTTGTAAAACTCGAATTCTATATCATATAGTATCTCCATCAAATCCTCAATGTGTAATGAGTATTAAAAGCAAGCATCTGATGAGAAATGCAATTGCATTCAGCTACTTGGCAAGTTTTCGGGCTTTTATCAAATACTGGACCTACTCAAATTGAATAATTTTGCAACAATAAAAGAATGAGTAACAGCACCATTCTCCAGCTCATGAGCTCACCATATTATTCCCAATGGCTACCATCCAGCTAGTATATCATGCTTAACTGAAATTTAGATTTAAGCATTATGTATTGCGATACAGTCAAAGAGACCAGAGTCTGTAAACTTAACAAGAACCCATTCTAAAACTCCAATTTTTGAACCTAGCTCCATCTGTAACTTGTTGAAGATTGAACAATGATATTAATCATACCGTATGCTGCACTATATATTTAACTTCATTGTTGCTAGTAACCTTTCTATAGGACCCAAACTTAACGTTCTTTTAACAATCCATATAAGATAAGCTCAAACGCTTACTTTTCAGATATTCATCATACTTATCAGCTTCAAAAGCTTCATTGTTGAAATATTTCACAGTCTGAAAAAAGATCCAAAATAAAAGCCATTATTTCAGTATACAAGTTATATGGTATCAACATTCGAAAGAATTATATAAGAACAATTATAAACTCACCTCGTAGTTGATTAATGAATCAATTGCCCTTGTATTAGCATCGTTATCAGCTTTGTTCATTTCCTTCCTAAACTTTGTTCTCCACTAGAAAGAAAATGGAAAGTAATGCCTTGAGTTGAAAAGATAGAAAACAATCTCTCTTTTTTTTTTTTTTTTGGTTGGTTGGGGGGTGGGGGCGCCTACATATATATATATATATATATATATATATAGAAAAATAAATATATATATATATATAGTAGAATAACAAACAATACCAGAGCCTGGATAATTCAAATGAGAAGAGAAAATTATGGTATATGATAAGGGTCAGTAACGTCTCTCAGAGCAAATAGAATATGGTACTGGAGACATTATATATAGGAGGCATAAAGATGGAAAAATACCTGTGTCACGGTCAATGTGAAAGCAACATATGCAGCCACAGACAGTGATGTAATCCATGCGAATGGTGCTCCAAAGTTATATGCTAGAATACCAGACACCATCGATATCTAGAGGGAGAAAAAAGGCTAAAGCTATCAACATCGTGTTTTGGAAAACAGAAACTGAAATAGAAAAACAAAAAAGAAAATGGAAAAACATACACACCAGTGCTCACAAAGTCTCTTATGTCTCGCCATTAAAAACATAAGATGCATGATTAAGAGACAAGATGTGAAAGCAATGTGAAATCATACCTCTAATATAGTTGGTACAACATTGAAGACCATTGATGAAAGTATAAAATTAATAGCACGACTACCCCGATCAATTGTTCGATTAAGAGCCCCTGTTTCCCGACTGCAAATAGAGAGGAAAATTTTGAAAGAAGTGAAGATTAGACATATAATTGAACAGTGTATTCTGATTTGGATGCTCTGCATTAACTCATCGAATAATACATGATAATAGAAAGATATCCTAAGCCTACTCTAATTTATAACTGTATCGGGAGGCATAACACTTATTTATATTGGAGAAAGGGAACGAATACTCTGAAAATGGAACCATGCAACAGATGAAGAGAAAAACTTAGCACTAAGAGGAAATGTATTGGATAACTTTCAAGACGCAACATAATTTAACCAAATTTTATTTTCTTTAAATGCCTCACAAGGAAACAACTTGCGTTGCAGTAAACCCGTGAGTTCAGATATTTCTAAGAGAACACAGTAGAGGAAGTACCTCAGGTGATATCTTAGGTCAAGCTCATGCAAATGTGAAAAGACCTGCATAAGATGGAGTCAGCCATGTCAGACCCAATAGGATGTCGGAATCAACTTTTTGGCAGAAAGAAAATGAAGGTTTTTTTAATTCATATTTCAATAAGACAGTGGGTTGCCTGAGGACAAAGAAATTGTGTCCTCCTTTGAGTGCCTAGTCTACCCAGTACCCACACACTACATAGGCCTGAGCAAGATTGCTTAAAGAATATGTTCTTGCTAGTTGAAATAACAGGGAAAATAGCATTTTCTTTCTTTAATACCGTATGTTAAATGTTCCCATAGGAGAATGACATGAATGCTTAGACTTTATAATTTGACACCAGGAGGATCAGCTCGTAGACACTTTAATACGATAAATTAGTCAAAGTAACAGAAAAGTATTATCTCCGTCAGATTCCCACTCAAGTACAAACAGGATATTACTTGTTGTTAGCTAAACTTTGGTTAACATCATTGCAAGACAAATAGATATCTTACAACTGCAGAATTGAATTAGTCATAAAATAGATGGGGTTGATCTGCCTCTAGCCTCAGCAACGAATGAAATGAGTGTACTTAGTGTTCCATACATACGTTCATCTCCTTTCTTACTATTATTATTGTTACCCTCATTGACCAATTATCTCACCATTTTAATTAGGCTCAGTCATAAAAATAATTATGTATTTTGTCTTGAAGTAAATGTTCGTGCAGATAAGAGAAGGATAATAGTCAGTAGTGCCAGTGAGCATGGTAGCAACAGAAGATCAGCAATTTATCCTTATGCATTATTCTCAACAGTTATGATATATAACACAGATCAAATATAAGGAACAAGAAACGAGTGCAAAATAATGTGAGTCTCGTACCTTCCGGGAAACCTGCCTAATTGTTCGCAATGCCACCTTAGAGAACACCGCAGTTCGAATTTCTGAAATAAATATTAAAAAAAAAAAGGCAATAAACATCACAATTGGAAAAGAAAAAAATACATTTCCCAAGTTTTTTAATGCCAAAAATCAAGGGGGAATAGCCAAAATCTCTTACTCAAAAGTTACCATTGAATGCCGAAGCCCCTGAACGTGCTATGCCATATCCAATCAAAATCGCCACCGGGCTAGCAAAAAGTGCTAAAACAGTTGAATTGGCTGCAGTAAACTCGGCCAGAGCACTTGCATTGCCGGTTGCGGTTGTCAACCAATCAACAGCAAGCTTAAACAAGAACGGCACCTGAACATTCAACACCTATACACAGCGCAAAAAAGACATATCATCAAGCAACCGTACCCATTGAAAGCCCATGTAGAAATATGAACGCACAGGTGATCGACTATTACTTTTGCACCAACTAAGAGTCCCAACGCAGCAACTACTCTGAGCCTAAACTCAAAATTGTCCTTCATCCACAAGTATTTTGCCAGAGTTAGATCGGAAGAGCGTCGTATCTGGGAGCTGGTCTCCAGACGCTCCGGTTTTCTTCAATGATGTCTTTGGTTCTTGCTTCGGCTCTGGTTCTGCTTCTGTGGAAAACAACGCATACCCATCTGACAGCGAACCCTGTACACCAAAATTTCCCAGCATAAAAAAGGGCACAAAAGTACCATATGGAAAGGATTACGCAATTGAAAATTGAATCTACATACGTCGTCTTGGGGAGATTTGGGGGGGAAATCCGATAGAAAAGCATTGACGCGATGGAGTAAAAACGGCTTCCTTCTGCCGGAGCTCCATAGCGTGGGTGTCGTAGACAGACTCCTAGTGCTAAAGATTGAATTTTGCTTGAACCCAAATCCAACAAGAGATGGGTTCAATAATTTAGAAGAGCATGTTGTGGAATAACGGTTAAAACATCGAGGAGCAATGGAATGATTCAGAATCTTCAAACATCTGGACGCAACTGTTGCCTGCATCTTCTCCTCAATGCATTGAAGAAAACACGATCAAGCTCAACTCGATCACAGTATATTCCGCCAAGTAATTGAGAAAATGCTGGACCGAAATAAATATATATGCTTTTGGGTATTTGTGTTTTACACTCGGTGTGTCCGGGCTCGCTCGAAGACGACTTTAGCTGAAACCGGAGAAAACCTGCAAGAATGAGATGAGACCGTATCAAATTCGAAATTCCACGGTTTCAGATTCTGGACGGCCTTGCGGCATAGATTCATTTTTTATGTCTCTGTTCATCCTTGCAAAGTTGATTTTGTAATTTGTCACTCGTATTATTTTATTTTAGATTAATTGCTTTATTTTTTATTGTTATTATTTTTTTTAATTTATTAATTTTATCATTTTTTTTTTTTTACCTGAGAACCAACTGCAAGATTAGATAAGAAACAATGAGATTTTCAAAAAAAGAAAAAAAAGGATAAAGAAACAATGGGGAAAAGGGGCCGACACACAAAAAACGTATTCCTTTTCGTGCTCGTAAGAAAATTTCTTTACAATCAGTGATAGATTTTCCTTTTTCAGAAGTAATCAGTGATTACTATTTATTGATCGAACACTATTGATCGTTCTTAACAACTGAATCCACTTTTGATCAACAGACTTGCATTCACGTTGTGGACTTAAAATTTTTCCTTCTTCCTTTTTTTTTTTTTGTCAAATTTAAAATTGATATCTCTAAAACATTATTGTCATCATAATGTTTTTCTTTTCTTTTTTGACCGGGTCTGATCATAATGTTAGGTGGCTGCAACTAGCTAGATAATAATTATAGAACGATTTAGGATTCACCCATCACTGAAGTAATATAGGCATGCCAAACAATACTTACGGAAGAAAGCTTTACAACAGAGACTGCATTGTCATCCATCTAATAAAGAAATTACCCCGAGTGATTGCATAAGATGCTTTGACACTAGACAAAAGCCGGAGAGAGTACAATAATAGAATTTTAGTTTCCCGACTCGCCTCTATGCTAATTCTATTCATTCCTCCCTACCAAACCACAAGATTATACACAGTGTGCCTAGACATTTTACTGTTATTTCCATCCTAAACATGAAGGATTGCAACTAAGAAGGGAAACTATATTTTTCTCTTCCCAAGCTTCCCAATGTCCACATCCATGAGCCTTACTGAGGAAGGCGTGGGTGGTGGAGCTGACAGACCAATAGACTCCGGGATGTCAAGATTCATGCTCCTGGAAGGGCCTGCTACTGCTCGCTTGATGTCAGTCTCATTCAGTTGGTGAACTTGAAGCCTTGCTTTTTGAATCTGCTCATTTTGTATGAGAAGAGAGTAAGCAACAAATACCAATATTGGAACTCCGGGCATAGTTGACACCAATCATCATGATGAGATCTTGATTATGAGAGCAGGAATTGTTGTCCTCACCAGTTCATTGTGATAAATGGATGAACATGCAACGGCAAGTCTTTGCTGTAGATCCTCAAATTTTCTCCTCTGATACTCAAGATTTTCTACTTCATGTCCTTTCTCACCTGATTGCTGGTACAAAGCTGCAGGGTGCAATGAGGTAACAAGATCAGAGGTACTACCATGCGGCAAAAAAAAAAAAGGCCCTGAGAAGTAGCAGCAACAGACATAAATGCATAAATGAACTGAAATTCATTAGTGACCTAGAACCTAAATGTGGTAGCATACCAGTCAAATTAGAAAGAACCCAGTTTTGAGTTGGGATATCATAGAGTTTTTTTGCCAATGTTAGGGCAGATTTCAATATCTCTCTAGCTTGACCTGTGTCATGTAGCGCAAGTGCCAAATTTCCTAGCACAGTCAAATACTGTGAAACAAGTTGAAGATTCCCCAAAAAGGTATGTGTAGTCTGCAAGCCTGAGGCTAATCGTACTCTGCATTAAAATTTAAGCAGAATGTGAGAAAAGGGATGTTAAATGCCACATATGCAAGTTAAATTTAACAACTATTGAAGTGTCACATTGGATATGTTAAACAAAATTACTAAAATCCACTCAAATCCAAGTGGACCCCATTATTGTTAGAAGTTATTGGTCAAACTTTATTAAGAATTTTTTAAAAACATTAAATTCTAGCACAATGTTAAAATTGTTGACGTTAACAACTAAACAAAAGAGATTCTTTTAACAACTCCCTTAACACCACTAATGTAAGTACTATTTTGAGTTGTTAACTAACAACTTTACTAACAACCTAGTTTAACATTAACCAATGTGGATGCTCTTATTTTGTTCTTAAGCAAGCAACAAAACTTTTAGATGTTTAGTATATTATAATATAGATTTTGTGCTGATTTCTGAAATTTGCGCACCCACCCCCAAAATTTTCCCCACCAGTTTGATGTCACTAATTATTACATTAGACGTAGTTGACTCCTTTTTCTTTCTTTCTTATATTTATAATAATAATAATAATAATAATAATAATAATAATAATAATAATAATAATAAATCAGCTTCCCCACCGACACCTTTCTCCAACTCAAGAGCATGCCATCTACCACCATGGATTCATATGTCCATCTAACATAAGTCTGTAAAAAGTGACTAAACATCACAAATCAAACTCTTTGTTTGCAATAAACACAATCACTTTCGAACCACCTCTCCCGAAAGATCTAGAGATGGTAATCAGAAACACCCAATAAATAGGTACATGGCTAAGCAACATTTTCTTACAGACTGTATATAACATATTATAGATTGGTAAGAGATGCATTAGAAAATGTGCATTCCTACTGTGTGGGACAATATGACATAATGACACAAGAGTGGCAACATTTACCTGGCTTCTTGGAGGTTCTGTTGCCTCATCAATAGAAACCCATAAGCAAAAAGGGCATTGGTTTTTTCTCGAACTCCAATGAAAGAATCAACGACTCCCAAAACCGGTCCAACCAAATCAACAGCCTGTAGAAAAGTTCCAGTTAAGTAGATCTTGCAATGCTATTTATAAATACTCCCTCCGTCATGCAAAGATATTCCCTTCCCATTTTTCACATAGTTTAAGAAAACTTAATTAATATTGTTTGAAAAAAGTACGATTTGAAACTATATTTCCTAATATACCCTTATATTTATTGAATATATCGCTTTAATTGTTCATTATTATTGATGACCATGCATAATTAATAAGGGTATATTAGAAAACTAAAAAATTAGCTAAGGAAACTAGAATAAAGTTTGGGACGAATGGAAAAGCAAAAGTAGAATATCTTTGCGGGATGGAAGGAGTACAACTTCAGATCTTGGCTGGATACATCACCTTTGCTGAGAATTCAGCATCTCCAATGCAAATGCACGAGACTGCTGCGTAAATATGGAACATGGCTTGCATGGATTTGCTCTCGGTTAACTATTTAAGAGAAATCAAAGAGATGAAGCTGATAAGTTCATTAGAAAAATACTCATCTAGAAATGTACAGATCAGGATAACAAAGTAAAATTATCTTGTATCTTTTTCAAGTTCAGGTCTAAGTAAATCAACAAGTATGTTGATAAGTAAGCGACAGCTAACAATTAACACCAAGAATTATGAGCAAATACGCAAACAATATGCATAAGTCAGCATCTATCTGGATATGGTGCCAGCATAAGCCAAAAATCACCTTTGAAGCTTCGAGGAAATGATAAGTAGCTTCACTGTAACAGCCAACAGAATGAGCATACTGTCCTTGTAACATCTCAATGAGATCTCACAGGCCTGTAAGATTGTCGGGAAGCGAATGAACCAATTTCTCATCTGCATCAAGGCCTGCATTGCTAAATGGTTATCATTCATTAAATTTAAATTGAATATAGTGTTAAAACATTAGAGTAAGCCCTTAAGACTTCAACAAACATTTTTGAATCCGTAGCAAATCAGATCTTCCATTTGACAAATTCCTTTTCAAGGTTCCCTATACCAATATTTTTGACAAATGATCTCAATCATTCATTTTGGTCAATCCCATGGTCAAAATATAATTTACGAAACAAAACTAAAATTATTGAAACTGTTATCCAGACAACCCCTTAAATTTACTCCCAACTCGACAGCCACCTCTACCCAAGGCCTAGTCCCGAACTGCTTTTAGATTTTATCTGTCTTTCCATTTAACAGTGAACAATAATGTCTTCTAGACAAGATTACAGACACATACTAGCAAAACATACGACCAACAAATGATCAAAGGATTTCAGCAATTAAGTATTATGAATCATTGCATCAACTTGCTCAATTAACAAGATATTTGAATCACAAGTGAGGTTGAATTCAAATTAAGAGCTTGTTTGATTCTCATTATTTGTCCAATTTTTGGGAAATTATAATATGGAGAGGGGTAGAATGTGTATTGGAAATGTAAAAAGGTTTGAAATATGTGGTTGTAATTGAGCAGTTGTCAAATCAAATGTCAAATCAGTGATACGTAAAATTATAATTGGGGAGAATAATGAGAACAAGCTCTAAACGTTCAAACCAGTTTAGGAACTGAACAGCAATAACCAACCTCTTGTGCCTCCACAAATTCAGTTCGTGTAAGATCCATAGTTATTTTGTTTTCAAGAAATTGCATTAAAAGCATCAAATAGACCCCAGCCATCCATATTGCAGAGTGTTGCAATTCCACTTCTGCCATCCAGTAGATCAAAGAGAACATATGTTAGGGACCTGAAAGGGATATATTCGATAACTTTTCCAGGAAAAAGATTTAGAAATATCCAAAGACCATTAAAACACGTTCATAATTCATAGAGAATTTTGCTGAGAGCTCACTATTGATACCATGCATTAGAAACATGATATACCAATGAAAATGGAAGCCTAACCTTTAGTGCCATCAGTAATTCCAAGTTGAACCAGTTCCTCTGCAAGAAAGAGAACAGTTAAGGTTTCAAGTGCATCTCCTGATGTGTTAAATCAAATCACCCCGTAGATCTAATTATCAGAAAGATTCACTTTGCAGATATACACAAATAAACGTGCCTTTGATGAAAACACACGGAATGGTCGTTCAATTACACTTGCAGGAGCACTAGAAAGTAAGCACGTAATTGACATATCCCTCTAGACTCTAGAGCTTCTAACAACTGAACTTGACATTTTAGATAATGAAACAAATCTGCATATTGCAACTTTTTGCAAACACGAATGCATCAACCACAAGCTGCCAACTATAAATTGGATTCACTAAGAGAAGAATGACCTCAGAAATTGCCTAATGCCTATATATAGCGCCAAAACACGTAAAGAGGTCAGAATACTCTCAAATAACCAAAAAACAGCAAAGACAGAAGGGAAAATGAATTTCAAAAGACAATGTACCTGTGCTTAGGATACTACCCATTTTTTAGGGTCTGTCTGGATACATTTATAATTAGTCCCATTTATAAATAAGAGTAATCATTGTACTCTAATACACATGGCAAGTACTACAATTGACATCTTGCAGTGATTTGAAATACCCATCCCATCAATACCATATGGCAAAATTTAACTGCTCGCATGTGTCATAAAAGGACAATCATTACTTCCATTTATAAATAAAACCAATTATAAATCAATCCAAATAGACCCTTAGTTTCATTCCTGTAAGTGTATGTCTTTATACTTAGGGCGACAAACTGGTTGGTAATAGCCAAAGATACATCTATGCAGTTAACAATTTTCATTAATAACATATGAAACAACCATTCATTCTACATGAACAAGAACTGCACTAAAACTTTGTGATGACGTGAGCACCATGTAATGTCATATGCAGAATGCAATAGATTTAGAGTTACGTCTCAATTTTCAAAAATATGTAACCTTGTATGATTTGCATTCCAGATTGAATTCTCTTTGCGCACTCCTTGAAAAGTCCCTTTGGGCGGCTAAAAACAACCACCATAAGATCTACCAATGCATAGACCGCACTTTTTGGAAGCCATTCCCCATCAATAGGAGGGGGGCCTAGCTCAAGTTTATCAGCCCATGCACGTTTCACATTTCCAAAATATGCAGGTTCCAGAGGCTGTCTCCCAGTTAAGCTCACACCATCATAATTACTAAGCTGTCCTTCAACCTGAGCTTTTCTTTCAGTAAGAGCAGATTTTTCTCCATAGTTCAAGTCAGAGTGAGAAAGATTGTGATTTAAGGCATCAAGCTCTTTCTTGAGTTCTCGCTTATGTTGCATCTGCTGCAAGTCAGACCTTACAACAGCATCCAATTTGTCAATGTGTTGAGCAGCACTCTTGTAATCACATATCTTGAGTAGATAGAACAATTGCAGCAGCTTGTGGTAAAGCAACAAACCAAGGCACTGTTGTCTCTTCCAGATGCAAGCAGGGGAAAACAATAATCTAAATGTCAGTTGACTCTCATGAAGATATTCAAAGGACAGAAACAAAACGATTGATATCACATCTAGTACTCAATCCAATTGGATAGTATATTGTCCTAGCACGATGTCAAATCATTAAACTGATTCAACATGCAATTTAATAAAGAAAATTGCATCAGACGTGCATATGTAGATATTATAAGAGGTTCTTAGAGCAACTTTAATGCTAAATTTCTAGACAATTTTTATTGGAGATGATGTGGAGGAGAGAGATAGAGAGAAGACGATAATTTTAATTGAAGAGAAAGAAGTGTAGGAAAAAAGAGAGGGAGAAGTGAAAAAGTGGGGAGAGATAGAAACAAATTCAAAAAAGTTAATGATAAAACAGTAATGGAGGATGTATAGATGGATGTGTATTTGTTGAAGGGGTGTGGGCAATGACGATGCAGATATGACGAAAAAGTGGGGTAAAAGAGAATTAATTAAAGGAGAATAAAAGGAAATTATGGGACCACTCAAAAACTGTGTCTCTATCTCTCCACTATAGACATTGTCTAGAATTCCAGCATTAAAGATGCTGTAAGCTAGCAAGTGGCAGAATCCCGCAGTTTTTTTTCCCTTCTTCTTTTTTTCCCCCTTTTTTTTGGGTTTTGGGTTTTTTTTTTTTTTTTTTTTTTTTTTTTTTTTTTTTTTGGGGGGGGGGGGGGGGGGGGGG
>CAVNYN010229017.1:34145-69943 GCA_963692815.1 Nyctanthes arbor-tristis | reverse complement strand
CCCCCCCCCCCCCCCCCCCCCCCCCCCCCCCCCCCCCCCCCCCCCCCCCCCCCCCCCCCCCCCCCCCCCCCCCCCCCCCCCGATCTACTCTGGATAAAAGAGAAACCAGGGGTACACACAGAGACCCTTGCCAGTCAATCAGATGCAACATTTACAGGTGGATAATTGTGGTAGATTGAAGAATTCTGGATAAGGAATGACAATAGGAAAATAAATATTTCTTTTTGGAAAAACAAGCATCAGTAAGCCCATAAACCTAGTCTCTAAACCCTACTAGAACAGCGATCGAAAGCCTAGATGGGGTATTAGCTAGTCAGTTGACAAGGCCATGTATTAAATGGCCCACCAGTGTCAACCTGAAAGACCCAGTCAGTAGAAGCTCTATAAAAATTAAAAAGATAAAGAAAAAATCTTAAATAAACCATAAAAATTCAAAGAAAAAAAAAAAAAAAAGGCCAAAACTGTTGAAACCAACACAAATTGCTTGGTTTCAATTTTTGAAAATCTTCAACCTGAACAGTTGGGTTGGTTTCAGGTTGGCTCAAAACAAACCTGACTCACCCGACACCCACCTACAGTTTTGGTTAAGGAAGAAAATCAGGAGGACATGAGGGCACAACAAAGACATATCACGTTGATAATTGAAATACCACTAACTAGTGTGTGCATGTGAAATAGGTTAAATTTCACGCCATATACATTGGAATTTTCACTTAGAAACTGATACTAAGAAGACATTTTTGTATTGGACAATTTAGCCCCAGTTTGCATACAATTACTTTCTCTTGCTTTTTCAAATTCAAATTTGGTCAAACCAATCACATCCACATTTCTAATGGGATCCACCTGTACTATACAAATCTCCACCGTTCAACTCCACTCATTTTCTTTCTTACTTCACATAAAAATACATTTTTACGTCAATGCAAATACACACTAATCTAGATGCCAAGCAAATGTGGTCTTTCCAATCTTTTATAAAATTAGAGACAATTAAATGTAAAATTTTAATCATATAGTTATCCAACAAATAAATGGATGGTTCTTTAAAGTTTCAACAGTATTCAAAATATGCACCTGTTTGCAAAAGCTTTTTTTTTGGTGGGGGGTGGGGAGGTCGTGGAGATTTAGGGAAAGATCATGGAAAACGTAAAGAAAATATGTGGCTGAAAATGAAGTTGGAAAAGGATTTTAAGCTGGAGTTAATGCCCTTTACGTTTAGTATACCTTCAATGTCACAGAGCTTCATTTGGAGTATACCTTTACCAACAATACTTGAGACACAATGAATTCCGCTTATATATATTACATAAGCCAATATTTTGATTTAGTCTTGGAGCTTGTTCTTGGGAGCTTTACATAAATCAATAAATTTATCAAATCAATACCAACCACATATTCTCCACAATAAACAAATTTTCACACTTCACAATAATCTTTCTTTACATTCCCACCACAGATTCTCCTATAAATCCGACTTTCAGAAATCTATTTACATAACGCTCCCAAGAACAAGCTTTTCATATTAAATGCTGCTCTAAAAGAACACATATAAATCATCATCCATTTACATATATGAAGTTATTATCCTTCACTCAAAACTATATTTTGGTATCTACCAGATGAACATAGAAGCTTCCAGAAAAAATTAGAGTTTTGCATGTTAATCTACAAAATCAATTAACAGATTTTTTATTTTTCTTTAATCTGAGGACAAATCGGCATAACCATCTTAGATGTTCAGTAAATTTGATTATATGAACTAGTAAATAACAAGGGGTGGGGGAGGGAGGGGGCGGAGAGAGAGAGGGAGAGAGGGGGGAGGGGGGAGAGAGAGAGGATTACTTTATCTTGATCAATGGATTCCCATATCACATGGCATCTGTTGGCAGATTCCTCAACCAGATTTGTATTATCCCATTGTATAACACGGACATGCAAGATTGAAGTAGCAAAAAACATCTGCTTAATGGACAGAACACAAAGAGAATTAGATGCATGGCATGAAAGCATTAATTTTATTTTCCAGAAACAATTAAACTGAAAAATATATAGCCCTTATTAACAATATCTAAGCATCTCAACAGCCTTGATATATGAGAAGCAGCATATGAAACAATATACTTTCATATATGATCAAACAATATACTTCAGAGATCTCTTCCTGGGTTAAAGATGTAATACTTCAGTGCATGAATAATATATGACAACCAGAAATTCACTATTTCCAGAACAAACCTGCAACTCTGGATAACACATCTCCAGTGCACATTGAAGTCCTTGTTCCAAAGCAGAAACTGACCCCTGATAGTCACCCTCGATTACCAGAGCATTTGCAAGCTGAGCATTGAAGTTGCAAGACCATAATCTTCCTGCAAACCTTCAAGGAATAATACACAAATAGCCAAGATTCAAAGTTCAAACTTGTCAAAGTATAAGCAAAATGACAGGGGGAAAAAGAAGGAAAGGAAAAGAAAGAAAAAGAAAAGAAAAGAAGTTCTTCATAGCAACTTACATCAAACCATATGGAAATTAGACAGAGAAAGTACTCTTACAACATAATACAATACAATATGTAAAAGAGGATGCCGAAGAATCTCAGGAGAAAAGACTACAAAACTTAAATGCTTACAGAAGACAATACTTGTGATAAATTAAAGATCACTAATTTTTGTCACCAAAAAAAAAAAAAATAAATAAATAAAATAAAATAAAAAGAAAAAGGAAAAAAGGTTTCATTGAAGGCTCAAAAATCAACCAAAAGCATCTTTGATAGGTCTTTTTTAATTATCTGAATAAATTTCTGAAACGGGTGTCCAGAACTTCTGAAGATAGGCTATGATAGAGTATATGCGATAAATTCTTTTAGCAGTATGCTTTACATTGTGATGATTTGAAGCAATTGGGCATAGGGAAACACAATTGTTATATTCAATACATACTACGTAAGAACATCTACAACTGGCTCTTTAAACATAAAGCTCTCTAACTCAGCTAGTCAAGTTCTAAAAATCTTCTCCAACACTCTCTAAGTTAACATTTTAATTTAGAGAGTGGGTTTGAGTCTCCAATTATGGAGAGCCAAACTCCCTCCTTATAATTTAATCAGTACAAGTTTCAACATTGTCATTCTAGGTTATAAAAACTTCACATGATAATATTGGTCATTGCCATTTTGAACAGCAACATGAGGTGCCTTTGGACGTTTCAAATTCACTGGGAGAAGAGATGGTTCCTCTAATCATTTTTTCCCCAAATTTGCAGGAGGATTTATTATTAACTGTGCACCATGATTACACGTTATCAAATCCTTCTATCTTTTAAAACAAGCTATAAATTCACCGTCTTCAGGCAAACATGGGAAGGTCAAAACACAAATCATACCCATCTCCAGAAATTGCAGAAAGTTCTAAACCCTTGTTCAGTATCTGTTTTTGTGAAGGAATGGCTCCTACAAGATGATAGCACTGGCTCAATAGGCTATAAGCTCTGCATTTCAGCTCAAAGCACGAAGGAATAGACTTCAATAGAAGTTGCTGTACCAGGTAGACAAAAGTTATAATATGCATTGGCAAATTGCCAGGTAAAGATCAATTGATGATAATAAGAAGACTCATCCAGTCACCCAAGTAAAAAATTGACAACAGATTAACAATTCAAACATAGCTCGCTTCAACTATGACTACTTGTAGAATTAATATATATGGTAAATGGTTAGGTGGGTAGCACTATTTAGGAGGTTTCTTTATAGAACACTTCGAATTTTGATATAACTATGCTAGTACATTTCAACAACTCCCAGAAACATTTAAATAGAAGATCAGTACTAAAACAAGAAGCTTATACATAGTTGCCAATGCATGAGAACATGCGCAGGCTCCACATAATTATGTTTAAAATTCTAGATCTAAACAAAAGTGCATCAGGAACAGCTCATAACAATAGAGAATGTCTGCTACTCTAGAAAGTCTAAGCCAACTAAATGGTCATTGGTAGCCCAAGTGGCACCTCATCCTACAGACTTCTCACAGAACTCGTGATGTGGTGGTGCTGATTTGCATGAAAATTAGCATAGAACATTCTAACATAAAACTCAGGAAGTTCCATCTAGGAAAGCAATTCACCAGAGAGTCGCAATTAATACATGCATGTTATAGATGGGCATAATGGAGCAAAAGATTGCCCCAGTCGTCAAAAATTTGGAGCGTGAAGTACAATTAGATTCATTGTTTGGGGGATTCACATTTTTATTATCAATTAGAATAATTTATGGTTGGCTTGGTTTGGACTAAAAAGATGAAGTATCCAGGCTCCATTTAGAAAAAAACCAATTAGTAATATATCTCCACCAAAAGATTGCTACTCAAAATAAATAAATAAATAAATAAAATAAAAAATAGAAGAAGGGAGATATATTAAGGTTAAACTAGCAAAAATAAATCAATCAATACGAAGCACACATTAGTCACCCAGCTAAGTTTCAATTTTATGAGCCAGCAACATATTTCGAACTTCCGATGGCCCTCATCGCTGGCCTATCCTCAATCTACTAATCCTCTCTTCATTATTTCATATTGTAAAACCATCGACCTATGTCTTGCTATTCATGTAAATAGTTTAACTTTGTCTTTGCAATTTTTTTCCACCTTTCTGTTTTGCTATTTAAACTTTCTTAACCATCGCTAATACATATGCGGTATTAGTTTGTCTATTTTACATTGCTCTTTCAGTAAAAGGACTAAATAAAATGAGGCGTCACTGCCACCCTCACCTAACCTCCTCATTGTGCTTCAATAAAAGCACTAAATACAATCACTTATGTGACACAACAAGCAAAATGCAAAAGCTCAATTGGCTTACTTTTTCTTATAAAACAAGTGAATCATAAACATCACAATGACAAGGAAACCAAATAGTGCTCCTCCGTAGTTCTTCATTAAGGCATAAGTAGCATGATCACAAAAGTGGACACGCTTCGTGAATTGAAACACAAATAACTTAAAATTTCTTTCAGAGTCACAGAAAAGATTGATCCAAATTTCTATTCAAACTAATAATACATCACTTCAGTTGAGCACAAAACTGTGAAATTTGAAAAGGGGAGCAGAACATACAGAACGTTCCAGGTGGGCTTTAGCGTGGTTGATATTATGGGAGTGCTTGAGAAGCAAAGTGGCGATGCGGAGGCGAGTTTTGATTTCTACAATTGGGAGGAACGAGACTGGGCTTTGGCAAATAGCTTCCAAGCATTTCACAGTCTTCCCTATATCCCTTTTCTGCTCATGGTAGTCGGCCAGCGCCCACAGCCCCTCCGCCACCGCATCCATTGGTGGTTATCGTTGTACTCCGCCGTTCTCCGGTTGCTTTATCAGCTGGATTTCACCATGGTCAAACACCCACTCAATCAAAACGAATTAGGAAATCAGAGGCAACAGTTAGTAAAAAGAAATTTACAGAAATAGTACTAACCGCACATATTCGTCAGAATTTTTCGAGGGCTTATTTACTCAAGAGGCCCCTAAACTTTAAGGTCTCTACCAAGATGATCCATTACCTTTCAGTTTGGTGCTGGACAATCCTAACCTTAGTATTTAATTTCGAATAGGGTAATTTACACCTAACGTCCCCAATCTTTGAACTATTGAGAGATTACATCCCTAATCTTTTTTTAATTCCGATCTCCCAAACCTTCAAACTAATCTCCTTCCAGGTCCCCAATTACAAAATCCATATTTGACCATTAATATAAGCAAGTGAATCCCAAATGACCAAATGCGCTAGAGGCATTCTTGGAAGAACACAACTCCTTTCACGTCCCTCCATAAACTCGTGGCTCCTTCCCTCGAAAACTTCTCCCTCCATAATAGGGGCACCTTGTGCATTAAGAAACCCACTTGCTAGTCAAAGAGAATTTCCACATATCTACTCCAACGCAGTGACAACTCCGGGTTAGAGGTGTTGCGTTGGAGACTTGGTTAGGCAAACCTAGATTTGTTCTTGAGATGTTGGTCGTGCTTTTTGTGTGGAAATTATTGTCCTACGCTACGCAATGCGCAATCGTTATGTGTACTTTAACATTGTATACTTTAGCATTATATAGCATTATTTTATTCTTGTGTTTTAAGGCTTGGCTATAGAATGAGGAAATGTTGACTAAACACTAGATTTGGATGTATTTTGTTTCTGCAATTGAAGGGACTTAAAGTGTAACAAAGCATAAAGGTTGGCAATGTAACGTGTAACACCTTCAAAAGGTTGGGGATGTTAACTGTAACAGCTTTAATAGGTTGGGGACATAGAGTGTAACAGGTTCAAAATGCTAGGGATGTAAAGTGTAACAACTTTGGGGAAAATTTCTACGAGAGTTTGCCTACACCTTACGCACATTAACCTGCTAACTTTCAAGTATCAACAACAACTCCAAAAAATAATAAAAAAATAAAAATAAAAATTTTCCTAGAACATACAACAAATATACATGATTCTCACTTTTCCACATAATGACATCATTTTTCCATAGCCATAATCATAGCACCTGCTATACTCACTAACATAATAATTTCATAATCTCAAAAGCACATACCCAATAACCTGCTATATTAGATTTGCCTGCTCTAAACTGTACCCCCTCATGCCTTCGATTTCGCCTGCTAATCCTTAGCACATAGTAGTATGTTTTGTGATTCTTACGTCGTAGACCTCAACAGTGGTTCCTTGTTTCAGACTTCATGTAGCAATAGTCGTAGCAAGAACAAACGAGATTGGAAAGATAAGGGTTTTCTTGCTCTTCTAGATTTCATGTAGGTGATATATTTTGGGAGTTGACCGATGGTTTCAATCATATGGGTTGGGAAAAGAGAAGCCTTGTGTTGTACCAATAACCCTAGTACATTTAGTCAGTTAGAGCGCGCACGCTCACATTAACGGCCAAATCTAACAGATTCCGTGACTGGGGACTTGGGAGGAGATTAGTTTGAAGGTTGGGGACATGCCGGGTCAAAAACAATTGTTGGACATAATCTCTCATTAGCTCAAAGGTTGGGGACGGTATGTGTAAATTACCCTTTCGGAGAATGCAAGTCAAAGCATTTTTTTATTTAAATTGACTCAAACTCCTTAAATAATAAATTGAATAAAATAAAGGATTATTTACATATATAGCCCCTCAAGTTTAAAGTTATTGCAAAATTGGCTCTAACCTTTTATTTAGGCAAAACTAAATTATTTTTTTAATTAATATGACGTTATTAAAAAGCTCTTATATTTAAATAAAATAAACTTAAAGAGGCCATATAAGATTATTAATTGAGAGGTTGATGTTCATCATATATATAAATGGTAGTTTTTTTTAAAAAAAATTTGGGGAATTTCGAGGAGGGTATTCATATAAACTCGAACTTAGGATTTTGTTCTAGTAATGGGTGTTCTTTACTATTTGAGATATTAGTCTATTACCTCATTCTGAATGGGAGGTTAACTATCTTGAGAAATATATATATATATATATATATATAGACATACACAATTAATATATTAAATTGTATACTTTACCTGGCAATATTAATTAAAATTGAGCATGTGTATAAAGTTAAATGTTACTGAAACCATGAGCTCTGAGCCTCTGACTAATCGCCAAACTTGTTGCGTTCAATATTTTATATGTGGGTGTTCATTATTTATTTAAATTAATAAAAGTCTCTTCTACTAATTCTTTATATATGTAATTAATGCTACAGTCATGCAAACATTTTTTATTGTAATAAAAATATGTTTATATATAACCTGGGTTCTACGACATGTAGATTCCACTCACATATAAATTTCCAATAATTTCCCGCCATATAGGCGTCTGGCGGGATTATATATATGCATGTGCATAATGTGCATTTTTAAAGCACATTATCCCAATTTTCTCTATGAAATTGTCTATTAAAGTTTTTCGTTTATCGAAAAGTGAAAGACTTTTTATTATTGTTCTACAATAAGGTCCGTTCAAGAAAGGATCATATGTTGGGGGTAAAGTATTCTTCTGTAGTATTGTCTCTCTTTACACTACAGCTAATTCTTTTCCCAGGTGATGTTCAAGATAAGAGAGACGCCTCTTTCACATGATGTTTGCGCTCACATATGAAACTACTAGTGTATGGAGACACACCCTCATTTATCTTTATTGTATCCATTCATTGTTTCCTAAACCCTAGAGATACTTAATTTAAATTTGATGGTGTTTATGTTTTCAATAAGCAAATCATGAAACAAGTCTTTGACTAACTAGCTTACAATCCCCATGTCCCATGTGTCTGTATATAAACTTCCTTTTGTATTTTTTTTTTTAATTCAATTCAATTTTTCATCCATTCACATGCGTCAATATACGTGAATCATGTCTTATACAATATTATTCTAATATAGTTCATATCAAAAAACAAGAATAAAAGATAAAATAAGTTAACAATATAGGTTATTTCGAGTATATCTGACATTCTCAAATATTGGTTTTTCCTAAGAAACAACAAAACTCTCAAGAGCAATCACTAGTTTGTAGATAATTTCATTCCACCCTCTTATCAATATTTATGCATGACAATTTATACAAATAATTTCTAAAACATGTATCTTAAAATAAGGAGGCAATAGTTGCTCTATGTTATCTACTACCAAAATAGATGAGATTTAAACTTATCATAACAACCACTAACTTGACTAATTTGTCTAATTCAATATATAGTAAAATAAATGAATGTAATATATTATCTTTGGTATCAATGCCCACAATGCGTGTTTTTTGCCTTAATTTTTTTATTTATTTTAGATGTATAATCTATGTAACACGAGTCAATATATATTAAAAGAACATGGATTTTTTTTTAACGCTCTAGTATCTTTATTTTTTTCGTGCTCTACATTTTATTTCTTTCTCACATATATTTTTTCCATCTCTTGTGTTTGTATTAGTCTCCACCCACACCAATAAGAAAAATAAGAAAATAAATAAATACAAATAGAAATATAAATTCAACAATATGATCTCATGTAGAGTCTATGTTTGATTTCCATTATAAGATATGGAATTGATACTAATTGCATACCTTACATATGGATCATAACTTTACTTTATGTGAAGATTAGATCTTTAAGTAAAATTTAGATTTAAGTAATAAGTGAAACTAAAGTAATGGAGATTTCTCACTGGTGAAAAGTTGGAAAAGCATCATATAATAACTTCAACACTATGATCTCATGTAGAGTCCATGTTTGATTTCCTTATAAATTTTTTCAATCAAACATAATATTAACATTCCATATCTATTCAATTTCAATCATATAATTTATTGAATCCCAAATGTACATGTGGGAAAACGACCTATAGAAGGCCAATCAATAACATTAAAGAAGTGACAACAGACGAGAGTGTAGAATCAAGACGGACCTCATGTCCAAAAACCAGCTTTCAAATCCCAATGTCAAACTATTTTGACCAGAAAGTTCAGACAACATACAAATTCAATGAAACTCGGGTAATTCTATTTCAAGGCGCGCCTGCCTAACTTTATACGAGTATATTATAAATAATATTCGGCTTATAATTTAAGTATATGGAGGAATTAATAAAATTTGGGTGTTGATTTTCTTGTGTAAACAAGGTTATAGGTCACTTTTGAGATTTCTTCTCGTTCACACCCATTTAATTATACATCCATGTGGTAAATGTAAGAGAACTAATGTTCGAGCCTCAGTTTATTAGATGGGTATTATTTTTCAAGTAATGCTATTTATCTTTATTAGAAATCAATCTCAACTTACGTAGTATAAATGATAAAGTAAACAAAGTTGATCTCATATGTATTGTACTAACGGTGATATTAACATTTGGAATGCCACTACGATAATAAATAGAAGATCAAATGTACGAATTATAGAGAATTTTGTAGTTATGTACCCAAATACATAGAGAGTTGTGAAAATAATCTACCTTATACATGTTTGGCGGTATTATGTTGCCAAATGCTTATGTGGCGTGTCAGATGTTTGCCATTTTGCCACATAAATATCAGCGTAATGCCACCAGATGTCTGGCATGAGATCATAACTGTAGATAATTGTCTCCTTTTGTCATTATGTATACATAGGGAATTTTGTGAACCATTTTTATAGGAACACTGGAAGCTTAAGGACTTACGTTATTTTATTAATTTTGATAATGTTCATGTTTTCAACAAGCCAACCATGAAGTAAAAGATTTGACTAATAACTCTGTCAAATCAACAACTTTATGGCTATTTTAATTGTCAAGTATATCTAAATAAATATATTCTTTTGTATTTTTGTATCTAGTTTTATATGTACAGGATACCAAGGGCTCAAATTCAATTCGGTAACTATTTATCGTCGAGAGTGATCAATCATTAAATGATAAGTTCAATGTAATAAATTCATTTAACGATAACACACTATTGCATGAAATGGTCATTATTCAAGGTAACGGTATTCAATTCAAAAATAGCTCCGGGGCCAATCAAATTGATCAGCATTTTTTTGAGTTAGATATTCAGACATTTTTCTTTCTTAGTTATGAATATTCAGTAATTATTTAATTTGACTATGAAGCATAAATTTTCTTTTAATTAATCATCATAATTTTTAACTTGACTACTTAACCCATGTGTCAAATCTGGAAGGAAAAACTAATATTTCAATTATATTTTTAAAAGGAAATTACTCTATATTTTGGGACAGATAAGAAATGAGTAATTTACACATGACATCTCCAACCTTTCAACGTTTAATCAATCTCGTCCCCAACCTTTATTATCTAGTTTCCTCGGTCCCCAACTTTTAGGAGAATCTCTCTCTAAGTCCGTAGTAATGGTTTCTATCTTTTTTGACTGTTAAATCTTTATAAATTGATATTTGTACCCTTACGTTGTAATTAAACAAAAAAAAGGGCAAAAATGAAAAAAAATATTTTAGAATTCTAAATGACAATCCTTCTTCTCCCGTAGCCTTCTAAATCCTCGCATTATCTCTCTGGAAAAAACTCACACACAAACAGAGGTTAGACCAACACTAATTTTCCTCATTGCATTGGAGATCATTTTAGAGAAAGAAAATGAGAGAGAAGAAGAGAAGGAAGGAAAAAAGGGGGAAAAGAGTGAAAGCAAAGGTTTAGATCACCAACACATGTCCCCCGTACAAAAATGGGCACATATACATATAGGGGAGTTGTAAATATTTAGAATTTTAAAGTATTATTTGTTATTTGATTTTTTTTTTTTGGGTTTAATTTGATTGGAAGGGTAAAAATGTCATTTATAAAAATTTAACTATTAAAACGGATGAAAACCATTAGTGAGGACTTGAAGGAGAAATTTCTTAAAAAGTTGGGGACCAATAAATCAGATATAAAGGTTGGGGTGAGATTGATTAAAAGCTAAAAGATTAGGGACAACATGAGTAAATTACCCTTAAAAAATACTTGACTAATCTTTGTGAGACAGAGGTAATCATTTTAATTTGACTATGCTATATAAAGCATCAATTTAATAATCATAATTTTTAACTTGTGACTACTTAACCCTACAAGTGCCAGATCTAGAAGTACCCAAGAAAATTTTATACTTTTGGATGTAGGCACTAGTATGTATGTATGAACGTACTTATGATGATGATAAATAGGGTTTAACATAATACAAGAACATGTAAAAAAGTCACACGTGAAGAGGGCGTATTAAATATAATAATAAGTACTACCCCCGTCTCATAAAAATAGTTCAATTTTTTTTATTTGTTTCAAAATATAGTCCACTTTTTATATTAAAAAAATAGTTGAAATTTTCTTTTATACTCATATTTAATGTGCATTGTAATCAATAAAATAATATTATTTAAAGTGGAATATTTAATAAATAAAAATGTATATATCAGGGAAATGATATTAAATTTTACTTTCCAAGCACTTTTCGTAATATTTGTGAAAATTGAAATTAGACTATTTTTGTGGGACAGAGATAATAATAAATGCGGCTCAACATATATGCTAGTTTATGATTTTAAATTTTTAATCAAGTGGCTTATAAGCCGTGCAAAAAACGGTTTTACGGTTTTGGACTTTTGGTCATTAACCAACAGCCACGGGTCTATGCGTCTGTGCATTCACACGCGTTTATATTCACAAGCAGACGCATTAGTCAAGTTATTGGACATATTTATAATCGTGTCCATTATGTTATACCTCAGGGAGGTTTTGTGACAAAATCTCCAACCTCCAACTCAATGTGGGGTATTAAGATTTGGAGCTAAATATTAAAGAGACACAAGCGCTTATATATTGGTTTAAATTTTTATATTTAATCACTGTGGGATTAATCCCTTTATAACACGGGGCACGCCACGATCGAGTATTTCAAATACACATGACATACATCAAAATTTCTAAACAACTAATGAAAGAAACCATTGGCGGATCTGAAACTACTAATGAAACTATAGTGATTTCTTGTATTTTATAACGGTATTGGTATATTAACAGAATCAATCATTAGTTCTGTAGAAGAACTCTGGCATACATTCATATATGTTACACAAAGTGAGAGGTTTTGTAACCCACCAGGAGGTTTTTGAAAGCTACTCATTTTGATATACAAAACATGAGAAAACACATTGTTCAAGACAAGTCTTTGAAACGAAACCTAAATTAATGCGCGGCCAATAAGTAGGAAATGTCATGAATTTGTATAAGAATTTTTTACTGATCAGAGAAAGTATATGAATATGAGTATGAAGAAAATTAAATTTTTTGAAGCTGAAAAGCAGAATCATACTATCCTCTAGTATATGATTAATTTGATCGATTTTCAGGAAAAAAAAATGGAAGTACTTAACAAGAAGAACGGATGTGCGGGTACATAATAAAAATTTCATCATGCCTAAGAAAGCCAATCTCCGTGACCAAAGAAACCCTTTTACAAATTTGTCGTCCTACCTAACAAATATCAAATGGTTTATGTTTATGTAATATTCTGAAGTTTTTTCAAATGATCAAAGTAGTATCGTAAGATTTTTCTTGGGTTGTATATAATGCATGTTTGGCCAAATTTAAGTAGTAGAAGAAGAAAACCTATAAGTTTCTATGTCAATGGGTTTTTAGTAAGGGTGGGGTTAAACTCGAGACATGTACGCGTTTTTTATAAATTGATCACCCTTTAGAATATTCTTTAACTGGTACACTAGAATTAATAATTAAATTATAAATTTTTGTCAATGAAATGAGTAAAAGTTATTATCAATGTGTAAAAACCTACTTACTAGAAACAAATGATAATAGTTAATTCAAGTAATAAAGAGAAATGTAAAAAACTCAAATATATTCTCAATATATATATATATATATATATTAAAAGTTCCTTCAGAAAAAAATATTATTAATTGAAAGTACTAAACTTTAAAAGTAAACAAACACGGCTCAATATATATTTGTAATGTTGCGACGTTGCCCATTTTCCATACGGCAAATGATAATAATAATAATTGACTTAATCTTCCTTTATTACTTTTGACCCTATCAATTCCCACCATTATATAACATAAGCAGGCCTAGCAACACAATTTAAGCAACCCTTCAAACCATTGTACACAAGTAGCAATGGAGGTTCAATTCTTAATCAAAGTTCTAGCATGCACCCTTAGGGTTGATAGGTATTGTGGGAATGTTTGGACGTTTATATCACGTGTTGGTCATTAAACCAGACAAATTCAAGTCAGTTCTGAAAAAACAAGGAGTAACTGGACCGTCACCGAGATCAAGAGATGACGAACCACAGAAGCTCCAACATGTGGCGCCCCATCAAAACTTGACTGCTCTAATAGCCTCTTTCCGTTCTTTCAGCAAGGCAAAAAAATTACGGTGCGGAATTTTATCTTGTCAAGTAAAACCAACGTGGAAAGATCTTTCTATACTAGCATGTATTTTCAGACTTCGACTTCATCTTACCTTACATTCTCAATCTCACATGCATTTCTTCTTTGTGTGCTCTTATCATTACTTATTTATGATAGATTTTTATATATGTATATATGTTTCACATGTTTGGATTTAGAGAAAATTTAACCTAGTTTAAACTTTTTCTCACCAAGCCACAGTTTCGTATTTTGATAAAACTTATATTTCCTACCCATAATTATCTAACACTGATATATCTCATGTAGTCACATTTTCTAATTCTTCCATTTTTAATATTTTCAACCTAATTTTTAAAAAGTGATTTTGAGTAAAGGACGTCTTTTTTCTTGCTTTTCTTTTTGTCATTAAAGAACTTCTGATAAGAAGACAAGAAAAAGTATTGTGGAAAATGTAAAAACATAGATTAATACTTTATCGAAAAGTATATATGTAATTGAAAAATGAGTATAGAGAAAAGTGATTTTGATTATAATTAGTTTGTGTGTGCTTGTTTGATTATCATTATTCTCCCAAATTATAATTTTATCTACCATTAATTTGATATTTGATTTGATAACTGCTCAATTACAACAACATATTTCAAACATTTTTACATTTCGAATACACATTCTACCTCTTTCCTCATTATAATTTCCTAAAATAATGAGAATCAAACAAGCTTATGAATGTTATGTGCAAGCGTCATAGGTAGTAAATAGTTGACATAATTTATCACCAAAATCCTAAAATACATATATCTATTTTCCAGAAGACCGTGTCAGAAAATAAAGAAAAATTCTTTAGAAAATGTGAAAAATAGTACTATTTAAAGTTTAAAATTGATTGAAAACGAACGAAGGGGGAAAATCACAAAAGAAGGAGGATTTAACAAAATCATTTATGTGATCATCATCTATACTTGGAGAAAAATAATAGTCTAATAAAGCCAAAAATTTTAAAATATAAGCACAAACATAAATTTTGATTTATGTGTAATTTATGTCTATATAGGCGAAGTTTTCTTGTTTTCTCTCGGCACCACACAAATACTCCATGTCACTCAACCGAACATGGTACGAGAAATAACGACTTGCACATCGTTGGACTTGGGAAAGCCTTCGTATCAAGCTAGAGAGCACGGTTCATTGCTCGGTCAAGGCATTTTGACGTCCAATGGATCATATTGGGCTCACCAGCGCAAAATTATCGCCCCCGAATTGTACATGGAGAAGGTCAAGGTAAAATTATCATCGAAACTCGGGTCGAAACTCAAGTAGGACCCGAACCTAACACGTACCTAACCTAAAACTCAGGAAATGCATTTTAGTAGGGTTCAGTTAAGTCCTAGAACTTTAGCATTAACGTCTCTCACATTTTGATCTTTTGATTCTCAAAATATGTATATAACAAATTTATCCCAAATTATTTTAATTTTTTAAATGGAAAAATATGTTAGTTTTTCCCCCTTATAAATAAATGGTTAAAAATAAAGAGCAAAACTTGAATTAATGAAATTTTGACAAATGACCCACAAGTTCTTTGGGTTTATTTAACCAAAGCCATAACACTAGTGTTGCACAAACATAAAAATTTGGGACCCAAATGCACCTTTCTGAAAGGTTCATGATAAAAAATCACAGTTTCTCGAATAACAATATTATTATAAGTAATATATATTGTGGTTTGAATTTTGTCGCAGTGATTAGAAACTCATGTTCCCGGGGAGCTCTTGGACTCTTGGGTTTGGGCCGCACGTATCTCTCCTCTAATTACCCTCTCCCCTCCCATATCCCCTTGAATAAAAGAATAATAAATAATAAATGTGGAAAATTAATAATTACATTAATATTTTGATGGGCTTGAATGCCCTTTCATGATGTAGGGAATGATGAACATCGTTAGAGAGTCTACAATCACACTAGTGAACTCGTGGAAGAAAATAATTGAGGCAGAGGGCGGAGTTGCAGACATAAAAATTGATCATCACATGAGAAGTTTTTCCAGAGATGTAATATCAAAAGCATGCTTTGGGACCAATTATACGAAAGAAGAAGAAATTTTCTTCAAACTTAGAGCCCTCCAAGAGGCTGCTTCCAGGAAAATTTTGGCTACTGGCATTCCTGGGATGAGGTAATAAACTGAAATTTTCATCATATTATAGTTCTTTTGAGGCTGATTTTAAGAGAAGATACCAATTTATGCCTAATTAAGTACTTATTTATTAGATTTGAGAAGTTCGATACGTACAAAGCAATTTTGCAATTTCTTAGGGACCAAACTGGAAATACAACAAACTTATTTTTTTTCTATACATAGGGTGTTAATTACAGTCACTATTCAAAATTTTAAAACGCTAAGTCGGGCCATTTTGTGTTATTGAACATGCCTCCTCACAAGGTTACCATCATGTGCATGTTTCATTTAATTGGGTTGTGTGATAATTTAAACTTAGAATTTTTGTCTACTCTAATTTCATGTTAAAGTTACTTGATCTAAAATAGATTAGCCAATTTCATATTATTTAATATATTTTCAACATAGAGAACAAAAAATCTTATCTAAACTAATCTGAGCTCGCTTGGAATTTAGTTAAGATACAAAGAACAGGGTTTAGAAATGAATTCTTAAAATTCAGAGAATTTGTGGAAAATGAATACTAAAGAAAGTGATTTTGAGAAAATCAAAACATGATACGTAACTGACAATGTCTTTAATTACGTATCATGTGACAGATATCTTCCTACGAAGAGTAACAGGGAGACATGGGCACTCGAAAGGGACATTCGTACCTTAATTTTAAAGGTAGTTAAAGAAAGAAATGAAGCCGGGTTTGAAAAAGACTTGTTGCAAATGCTTCTTGAAGGGGCAAAAAACAGTGAACTAAGCCCAGAAGTGCTCGATCGGTTCATAGTTGATAACTGTAAGAATATATACTTGGCTGGATATGAGACTACTGCTGTTGCAGCTACATGGTGTCTCATGCTCTTGGCCTCGGATCCGGTGTGGCAAGAACGAGCTCGAGCTGAAGTTGTTGTAATTTGCAAGGGCAAGATTCCGGATTCGGATATGATTCGGAAGATGAAATTGGTTAGTAATTCCACATTTTTGTCTTTCTTAATTACTTCTAAAATATTGTTCCACACTCGTATATATGGTTTTTTAAATGATATCATGCTCTGTAAACAAGAAGAATGATCACCGCTCCCAGTGAGAGAGTAATAGTCTCTGCCCATCATTGAAACTGTTACCTTCCCCCATCGGGAAAGTGATCAATTATGACAGTTCATTGTTATAGTGAAATCTAAACTTAGAATGGTCAAAATTTTTGAAAAATTAAGCTACTTTTGATAAAAAAGTTATATATATAACTTCATAACAAGTGCTAGTAAAAATTCCAATTAGTGGCACGTATTTCTCTAAAATGGAAACGGAATAAATCAATTACATTCAAGTTCCAACTTTTTAGTCTTAACGCAAGTTGCTTGCCCAATGAGTTTTTTATGGGAAAAACTAAAAATTTTACATCTACTAAGAACTTACGTGTACTAAGAAATGAGGTTAAGAATAAAAAGTCCCATAGTTCTTATAACTCACCAAGACCTGAGACCTCCACTATACTATAGTACTTTATGTCAAGCTCTGCTAAGTGCTAGGCATAAAGTTTGGAACGAACTCGTCAATAAATTTATCCCGAAATTCAAGAAAGTAAATTTTTATTTTTCCATATCTAGTCCTCCATATATTACACTAACTTCAATGATTGAACTTATACAGCTGACAATGGTGATCAAAGAATCGTTACCCCTTTATCCGCCAGTGATCTGTTATATCGAGAGAGGCCTTCAAGGACATGAAAATTGGCAACATTAATGTCCCCAAAGGCGTAAAAGTTTGGACCTTTGTCTTAACATTACTTTCGGATCCTGAAATATGGGGCCCCGATTCGTACAATTTCAACCCGGATAGGTTTGCAAATGGGATAACTGGTGCATGCAAACTTCCACATTTGTACATGCCATTTGGGGTTGGCCTTAGGGTCTGTTTGGGGCAGAATTTGGCATTGGTTGAATTAAAAGTGCTTCTTGCCCTAATTTTGTCCAACTTTAGTTTCACTCTTTCACCCACTTATATCCACTCTCCTAAGCTAAGTTTGGTGATTGAGCCTGGTAATGGAGTTAATTTGTATTTGGGGAAGTTGCAAAATTAATTAAGTAATTATGATTGGTTTATTATCAACTTTGAGTTGGTACCTTTTGATGGTAAAGGTGATTTTTCTATTTGGCAACAAAAAATGAAAGGTATTTTGGTGCAACAAAAAGTCTCTAAAGCTGTTGATGATTTTTTTCCTAAGACTATTGATGCTGTTAAGAAAAAGGAATTAGATGAATTAGCATATACTTTTATCATTTTACACTTGTCTGACAATGTGCTAAGAAAAATTGGCAAGCATGCTTCTATTAAAGCACTATGGGAAAAATTAGAAGAACTTTATGTGTCTAAACCTACTTCAAAAAAATTATATTTGCTTGAAAGGTTTTTTAGTTTTAAAATTGATCCATTAAAAGATCTTGATGTGTTTAACAAACTTGTACAAGATATTGTTAATTGTGGTGAAACTTTGACTGATCAGTACAAAGCTGTTGGTTTGTTGAATGCTATACCTAAAAAGTATAAAGATGTTAAAAATGCGATCAAATATGGTAGAGATTCCTTAACTTCTGATATTGTTATTAATTCTTTAAAAAGTCGAGAGTTGGAGATGCGAACTGAAAAACCAGAGGGAGTGAATAGTGGTGCTGGTGAAGTCCACATGTTGAGAGGTGGGTATAGTAAGAAGCATGGTAAATATCATAAGAGTCGAGAGAGTGATGACTCTAGTGATGGGAGTGGTAAAGAGAAGGGTAGAAGTAAGGGTAATTCCAAATAGAGGGTGAAAGGGAGAACTTGTTATAGTTGTGGGAAAACTGGACACTATATTAGAGATTGTCAAGTAGAAGAAAAAAAGAGGTTAGAAAGAGGGAAGGAGAAAGTTGATAGAGAGTCTAATGCAATTGTTGTCTCCAATGTTAACTTTGATCAAGTTTATATGGTGTTTGAATGCTAATAATGATGTTAATTTATGTCTAACTGAAGAATCTTATTTATGTGAATGGTTACTTGATTCTATTGCAACTTATCATGTTACATCCCATAAAAATTAGTTTGTAAATTTGCATGAATTTGAGAATGACCATCTTTGTTCTTTAAATGAGATTACATACTCTGTGTGTGGTATTGGTAATATTATTGTGAGTTTTGACATTAGTTGTGTACTCACTTTAGAAGGAGTAAGTTATGTTCCTGAAGCTGACAGGAATCTGTTATCAATAGGTAAATTGGAAGAAATTGGCATTACAGATGAAGTAGGTAACAGAATGCTAAAAATGTTTAAAGGTTCTGAATTTGCATGTGTTGGGGTGAAGAGGAATGGCATTTACATCACTAGTAGTGAGGTGATGAAGTGCCAGAAATCTTCTACATATGAAATACCTGATTAGGTGGAGGCCTCTAATGAGGTAGAGGTAGAAGTAAAAGATCACCCAGAAGAACATGTTTTAGCTGGTTACGTAAGTGGTGGTGAGATTGAACCATCTAGTGTGTATACAAGGTCAAATTCTCTGTAGAATGATTTAAAATAGGGAAGAGTTACACCCCCATGTTCGAATACTTGCTTATAAATTGTTAGTGGCAAGTGTGGTGATGTTTAGGTCAATTGGTAAGTTGTTGTTTTTTTTTTTTTTTTTTTTTTTTTGGGGCCTTGATTAAACAAAAATTAACTTAGTGTATTTTTGTTTGCAGGTTTATTAGATATCAAGGTGGAGGTTTATTGGGTTGTTGATACCCACTAAACCCAGGGCTATGATGACAAGGACCCGAACGTAGTTAAAATAATAATCAGAGGCTTGAAAAGCCTAAGACTGATTTTTGTGTACCCACTCCACAACTTGTAGCTAGTTTTCATCCACTTTAGAGGTTTAAATATGTCATGTTGTTACTCAAGTGGATGACTTTTGACGCACCTTGAATTACCTTGGTATCTTGGATAATATCTTGAAATATATTCTTTATCTTTTGAGATATTATGTTTTATCTTTTAAGATATTTTGTATATCTTATCTTTGATTTGAATTGTGTTTTTCCCCTATAAATACCTAAGTGGTTTTTGGAGATTGACACAACACACAATACACCTAAGACACAAACTAAAGACACGTGGCTTTTCTTGTTTTCTTAGTCTTTCTCTCTTAGTGGGAGTCGTCTTCTACTTCCTTAATGGGAGTTGTTTTACCTTAATGGTTGGTGATTCTGGTGTGTCAAAATAGTGTGGGCATTGTGGTGTTGCCATTGTGGAGTGGGGAAGAGTTTGAGTCCTGGTCAACTTTTGACTCCAACGCAGGCATCAAGACAGGAATCAAAGACAAAGAAAGGGACTGTTTTATTGTTCATTTATATTTTCTTAACTTTGTAACATTCCTTAAATTTCCTTTGTAATTATTTTAATTACTTTTGTGTAATCTTGTGTACTATTGCAAGGGAATAAAAACGTTACAAAAATCACAAACGAAGCACCAGAATCATCGCACTGTCTCTTCGAGGAATGGCAACTGGAAGCTCACCGGAGTTGCAAGGAAATGATTGCCAACAAATTGAAATTCACAGATTGAGTGCTATCTCTTTCTAAATATATTCCTTTCATCTCCACTTGCTTGCAATCTGGTCAAGTCTAATATTAAAATAATAATAATAATAATAATAATAAATTAAGCAGAAAATTGAGAAAACATATAAGACCTATTTAAATGGTTAAGATAAATGCAAAATTGCAGTTATCACATTTGTACAGGACAGGGGCTCGGGCGACAGATCGGTCTATGGAGAGAAGGAATGATTAATGGCATCATTACCACGTTTCAAATCACCATATCTGGACATGAATTTTTTACTTGTCTGGATTATTTCATGATGTCATAATTTCTGAATGACTAAATTAGTATAACAAGTATCATGAATATAATTACCTTATTAGAGCTCTGATCAAGTTTTCTGAGATTTTGCTGCTATAATGTACCTTCTGATATATATAAAGGCATATAATTAATCATTAATGTTAGATTGCATATGTATTAATGAAAATGAAATCAAAGGAAGGCATAGGTTATTTCATATTGGCTAAAGTTCATCCATAAATCAATAATAACATATAATCAATCTAGAATCTCCAGTGTGGATAAACAACATTACAAAGAGAAGCATAAGAAACTTACTCGATAACTCTCTTTTTATTTCTGTGCACTGCATGTAACTGCTGCAACGTACAACAGGGTATACATTATATTTTGAGCAAAAATGGCACTTTCTCTCCTTTTTCTTTGTTATGTTGTTGTTTTGTCCATGGTCCGTGGACATTGGTCAGTCATTTTCAGCTGATGCAATGGATTTTTTTTTTTTGGTGTCTGTTCTTACTAAAAATTGAATTAAGAGCACAGAAAGCTTCCTCCAAAAAAAAAATAAAAAAATAAAAAGAACCTAGAAAGCTTACCAGTTCATTGAATCTGCTTGTCTGCAGGTATGGCAAGGAAGAATAACTGATTAGTATAAATAAAGTCAATAATAGAAAGCTATAGTAACTGGATTGCAAAAGAGGAATTGAAGAAAACTTTTACCCTACGGAAGTTGATGTCACGCAAATTTGTATAGTTGACATATTCTGAATAGATGTGAAGATGAAAGCCTTCGTTCCCGAATTCATGTTGTTGTTCTTCTATATTTTTTGCTGATTCTACGACCTGTGATTCACAACCTATCAAGTTGATGGCCTAAAGAGTTGGGATTTCTCCAAATTCTACAGGGATGCCCTCTAACTAAGGACAATAAACAAGGGTGAGGCATTCAAGGGATGGAAAATGTTCTTCATTGACTTCCCAGGATACCAGATCTTCATGCCCTTCAATGTGAAGGAATTTTAGTTGAAGAAACTCCCCTTCCTTTGTTTTCCACAGAGTGCCTCTGAAGGCATTGCGTTTTAGTTTGAGAACTTCAAGATTGGGAAGTAAAGCGACTGTCGACATATCATTCCAGCGTCTTCTGCAACCACTTAAAGTTAACTTCTTCAATTGTCGTGGAAAAGAGAGTTGCACTGATAGAGGTAATTTACGGCTCGAATAGAAGTGGAAGGTCAATTTTTCGAGTTTACGCAAATACTGTAAGCCCTCAAGGAAAAAGAAGAAAGAAGAAGTTTCAGGGTCATCGTCATATGAAAATTTAAATATCGTCAAGTTTGGAGTGGCATCCGGAAAAAGTAGGTAATTTTCTATGCCTGAGAGTGTTTGTAGGTTCCTATTTTTTACCCCGAGGACAAATAGGTAAGTAAGCTCGATCAAACAAGAGATGCCTTACCTGCTGCATTTCCCAGATTTCTGATGGCAATTCTAGTGCAGGTCCACCATAAATAGCAGTTCGAAGAACAATCAAGGTCTCAAGATTTTGTAGTTTGCATATTGAGGCTGGAATCATGTGTTTTCCATCATAGACCAAGGCAAGGTACCTTAAATTAAAAAGTTCTCCTATTTCAACTGGAAACTTATGAAAAGTTATATTGCACGCATCCAACACCCTGAGCAGTTGAAGACTTTTATCATGTGACAACGGACTATCTGTAAAGTACATTAGAGTACGGATAGTTGACTCGTACGTGTTTGGAACTGTTTGCTGCTTTTGTTCATGAATACTTAGAAGACGTTCGTTCTTTATCATATCTGGAGAAAATCCGACTTCCTGATTCACAACTTGAAGAAACCTTGCCTCATGTGCTTTCCTCACGCAAAGATCTCTCAATAGGTCATGGATGCTACATGTTTTGATTTACCATCATAACTTCGATCACAAGGAATAATCATATTTCTTTCAATAAGATCTTCGAGATACTCTTTTGCCACTTCTTCCAAACTTTTATGTATAACAAGCTTTATAAATCCCTCAGCAATCCATAATCTGACAAGGTTGGAAACGTGAACCACATAATCTTTAGGGAATACTCCCATATAAAGGAAGCATGCTCTAAGATGATGAGGCAAGTTTTTGTAACTCAAATCTAGTATCTCCAGGAAATATTCATAATTTCTGGTTACTAAAGATTTGACATTCTTACTCATATTCTCCCAATAAGTTTGAGTTTTCTCATTCTTTTATAGGAGGCCACCAATCACTACAAGTGCTAAGGGGAGACCCTTGCAATTTTTAGCAATTTTCTTGCCAAATTTCTCGAGTCTAGGAGGACAACTTTCTTCTTTAAGCACCTCCAAGCACAAAAGTTTCCAACATTGTTCAGGGCTTAGAAAATTCAGATAGTGAACAGGCTCAGAAGAGTCAGCATACACAGCCACATCGGATAGGCGAGTAGTCAAAATGATCCGACTTCCAATTTTGTCATCTGGAAGTAACATCTTCAATTTCTCCAGGCATCGGTATCCCACATATCGTCCAATACAATGAGATACCTTTTACCCTTCAAAGACTTAAAAAGTTTCTCTTTCAGTTCTTCTATTTCCATTGAATTTGTTTTGTGATGACCTTGGTTTGTCATGGAACTTAGAAGGCTGCAAGTAGTTCACGTTCATTATATTGTTGAGATATTGTTGTCCATGCACGAATGTCAAAGTGAGACACAACAAATAAATCATTGTAAATGTTTCAGGCAAGAGTTGACTTACCCATGTCCCCCATTCCGACAATTGAGATGATTTTCAACATTGGAGATTGTCGAATTTGTCTATTCTTAATCAGATGCAAGTCATCGTCAAACCCTACTATAGTTCTCTCATGAGTATAAGTGGATTTTGATGAAGTAGCAAGGAACGAGCTCCTTGGCTGCAAATCTTCTCCGTTGTTCGTGTCCTTCATTGTCATCATCTCTTCTGGAAAAAGAAAGAGAGTTTGACCTGGTTACTTTGGTTGAATGGTTGATTTTAATAAATGATACACTTCCGATCCCCATCTTTATGTAGGCTTGTTTTGTAATTTTCTACTAGGATTTTTATTGTTGTTTTAGAAGTAGGTTTCCTAGTTTATCATTATGTAATGTGTGTAATATTTAAATCAATAATTATAGTTATTAATTAGTTAATAAAAATAGAGAAGGGTAAAGTCGGGAGACAAGGGTATACTAGAAAGAAACAAAAAAAGCAGTATATATAGTGCACTTCAAAAAAAAAAAAAAAAAAAGGAGTAGTATATTTGGTATTTGGCATAGAAACAAAACTATCGGAACATTAAAATAATAATAATAATAAATAATAAAATAAGGAGGACTATATATATAATAATAATAATAATAATAATAAATAAATAAATGGGATAGAGGGGAGAATATTGTTTCTTATATAGCTTTTCATTACCTCCCAATTGATGACGCTTCCAGAATTTGATGAATGGGTTAATGAAATGTGTAAATGAAAAGTTGATAAAATTGTATGTCTCGCAAAAATATGCAGTCAAAAAGAAACGTCTACTTTGATCACTATATATATAAAAAACTTTTTAACATGTTTTTTAGATTTATCAAATGAGCTTCAAGGTTTTAAATACTCTCTCAGCTATATTTAAAAAGTTAAATAAGAAAGTAGACTATAATTTAAAATGGACATAGAAAAAAGAGAAGACTGTACTTTACGGGATGGAACGAGTAACTTGAACTGGGCTTTTTGTGTGCTTTTTGTTATATTATTTCATAGCTTTGGAGATGCTCTTAGCTCTAAGCCCACAACTAAAATGTATCTAGGATGCCCTTCCATTATTTTGATTTCCCTAAAACTCATTTTCAAATTTCAGGCGTACTTTCTCTCAGATAAAATGAATTCATATATTTTCTGTGCTTTTTATTATGCACATTGTTTAGAATATATAAATCTTCACATAATCATTTCCGAAGACAACAAGATCACACAAGGGAACGATAAACAGTTCACACATAAATAGCGAGTGCATCCAAAAATGGGATAGTTAGTCTAGATTTTTCAAAATCAGTTCTCTTTCAAACTCATTTTCAACAATATATTTATCTATTAAAATAATCTTACATATATATTCATAACTTTGCCTTACTTTTTAATTAAATTTCCTTCCAAAAAATTACTTTTTCACAATATTAATTCTCAAAAATCTAAATCAAACAACAGAGAAGGAAAAACCATAGTATTAAACTATTAATTAATTAATTAATTATAATCTCCGAGTTTAGGGAGTTTAACTTACCGATTTCTTCAACCCCAACAGCTAATTCAGTGAGCGGCCGATCCTTAATTTTCAAATCCTCCATATTCTTCACCTCTTCCGAAATGGAATTAAGTTGTTGTATCACCCTTGTAAGCCTTCCTTTCTCATATGCAGATCTCTTGTTTGCCAACATCCAGTACCTCGCACCGTGATAGATCACAAGAATTGTTTCACGAAAACAACAAAAAAGTCCGCGACTAGAATCTACTAAACTCTTAATGTATGATAGAATCTGAATGTGTTTCAACAAATGTGATTCAACTATATCTTCTGCTTCATATGTCACATCTATGATTTTTCCTTTCAAACGTGCAATTGATTCTCTATTTTCATGAGAAGAATCTTCAAGAAATGAAAGCAAGAAATTAAGTTTTTCTTGGAGTGATCTGAGTAGGTCTTCATTACGATCTAAGGAATATTTACTAGGAGAATCAAAGATCTTTTCTAATGTTTGAGTAAGTGAAAGTACAGCAGCATAAGCCATCTCGAATATGTTTCCAATGTCACCTACAAATTAACTCAATATATTCTTAACCAAAAAGTTTGTCACGTCCTAATTAATTAATTAATTAATTAATTAATTAATACAAGAAGAAGCCGGCGGCTCCAGAGGAAAGAAACAAAAGGGTGACGTATAGAATTATTATTCAACGGAGTCCACCTAATTATTCCTCGTGCTTGTTCAAATATGACGGCTTGTTCAGAATTATTGAAACTAGTTATGCACCAGTACGTTGCACGGAATGATTTATTTTAAAACAAATTAGCAAAAATATAATGAAATATGTTATGAATATTTAACAAAAGAAAACAATACAATATATAGTCAATTGTACTGTAAAAATAATATTCTAATATATTGACCAATTTTTTTTGAAAAGATATATTGACCGACTTAATAAGGCTTGTTTGAAACAAGCTAGATAAAGAAAGTAATGAATAATTCAAATTAGAAAACAAAAATTGCTAGATGTAAAATAAATAAAGAATAAAAAAATCGCAAAATAATATTTTTTGGCACTTAAATTAGAATAAAATAATACAATTAAATTCAAACATAGGAGCCTAAAAATAAACACCCTCTAAAAAATGAGCAAATGTGATCCAAGTAATTATATTATAAGGTAATTAAATTCAAGCATACTATCCCATATTCTCTCATGGGCAATGACACATCCACCTTGTATGACAAACAAAATTTATGCATGTTAGTAGTAAATCATCAAAACTAACGACATCATACACCCACCTACGATTAAGAGGTGATTGTAATTTCGTGTGAGTTCTACGTTAGTCTATAAATTTTGCGAAAATCTATTAACTATTTTTGAAGCAAAATATGGAAATTGCAGAGTCAAAATTTGCAAATAAAAAACATTATTCTAAATTGCTAAAATAATAGGATAGATATATATTAAAAATAAGCATAAGAGGTCTTAATATATCGACAAAAAATAGAAACCACTTTTTACACCGTTAAATTCAAATGAAAGAAATACTAAATGTTTTTTATTTAATTTCGATTATAATATCTCAATCCATCATGAGATAGAAAATGGCTTTTACACTCAAAAAATGGAGAAGAGGAGATCAATTGCTCAACTAATTTCATTTTTACTTTGTAAATTTCTTAAAAGTTTTTCAATTAAATTTAAACGAAATGTGGAAATTGGAGAGCAAAACAAAGCCAATAAAAATATGGATTCTAAAAACAAAAGACTTTACGTTTCGCTGTATCATGAATATGCATGCCAGAATAAAGCAAGTAATAATGCATAAAGTAAACATGAAGCAATCAAACATGTACGCATTACTTGTATTTTGCCTAGGAGTGGGTAAATAATTGTTCCACAATGTGGGCAGGGGTGAAGTTAGTCGTCGGTATCGAGGTGTGCAAAAAATAAATGTAGATTTGTATATTAAATTTTTTTTATTTTTTTACATATGCCCAAAAAATACTTTTTTGCCAAAATGGAATGAGCCTATTGCCTAAGCACAGTTGGGCACACCCTTATCTCTACCCCTGAATGTGGTCATAACATAAAGAAGTCAATGTTGAATTTTAATACAATACCGCAACATACAATTAAAACACTAAAACTTTCATTGACCTCTTGAAAAAAGATTCTTCCTTTACTTCTCAGTCTTTGTTTCGATTCTAAATTTTACCCATCGTCTATCAATTGATAGCCACTTATTATAAATTAAGTTCTACGTATCATAAGACATCAAATAATTAAAATTAAAATAAGTTTAATAGTAATAAGAATACAAATTATTATTTGATTAATCTACTAATAATATTGCACAACATGAATGCCAACACTTGATCATCATTCCCAAGCCCAACTCTCAAGTATTGATAAATCCGCAAAGAACAAATAAAGACTACCAACTGAAACGCCTTAAAAATAGTTAAACCTTCTAAGTATGCAATATTTATTCAACATTGTAAGACAAAATACAAATAAAACATAAGAAAATGTTAAACTTTTGCTTTTGATTAGTTTCACGACAATCTAGAAAAGGAAAAGATATTAATTCATACATCAATTAACAACATCTAACCAATAAAGAAAGACAAAACGTGATTCACGGAAGGAAAGAAAAATAATCAAAGAGATATATTCAATAAGGAAAGAGGAAGAAATCGATGTTGAGAAATGAAAATTTTAGAAGAACGTGGAAAAAGGAGGAGCAAAAGGGAAAAAGATGAGTTAGGGTGAAAAAAAATTAAATAAATAAATTTTGCCAGAAATAAAACCTTCACCGCAAAGGATTGCCCACGAACATTACCGCAGATCAAATGGGCGGGAAAAACCAAAAGACACTTAAGTGCCTTTATATATTAATAGATGTAATGGTTGTTCAAATTGAACCCTTCCGTTTTTGTAAACTAAAATATATCAATTTTATTTATTCACGTGAACTGAGAATTATATTAGAAAGATATATTTTACAATTTGTGTTCCTATTTTACCTGCGCTTATTTAATGAATAGATTTTAAAATTGATAGTTTTACCTAAATATTAAATGAGTTTAAATTAGTAAAATAATGTAAATTAGAATTCTTAATAAAGAAAAAAGACTACATATTTAAGACATCTCCAAAATAAATAGTGGATTATATACTGGGACGGAGAAAACACTAATTAAGCTATAAGTGAACCGTTCCATTTTTGTAAATTGAACCATCCTGTTTACCGGCCTTTTTATTTTTAAGTCAATCAAACGCATAAAAATGAAAAAATTTACATGAATTTCAGAAAAATCCTCTACCGGGATTTATGAAGCTTAATATTAATGCTGCTGTGAAGGAAGATGATGAATTCTACACAATTGGCGTTGTCGTCAGAGATGAACGGCGACAATTTTCATTACACGCTGTCGAGACGGACGGCCTCCAAATGGTGCAAAGCTTAAAAGGGAATCTCGAGTTTTATCCATGTGCGTTCATGTTCGATGAGATCAAATTTCTATTTGCATAATTGGGATTTGGTACTTAGTTTGTAACTTCATTAATTAAGCGTGAAGTTAACGAAGTTGCCCACACTGAGTTTTGATCACCTGCCCTACCTATTAAACTGACACTTGGTGGGTGATAATTGGATAAGATGTGGGAAAACTCACATATGACAACTTAATTATCACTCACTACGTGTGCTTCTGGCGGGTGATCAATTTCATGCAGACACCCTTGCTACGTTTTCTTTATCTTCCGGGTTTCGTAGTACTTGGATAGATCGCAATTTTTCTACAAAACCGAAGTTGATTATGTTAATTTGCCCGCGTACAGAGTTGACATTATCTTATTCATTCATTAAATTCAAAGTACACTGTGGCTCTATTATTTTTACACATGTCAAATATCAATTCTACACGCGGACACATTAACAGAACCAACTCTGATTTTGTAGAAAAATTGAGATAGATCGCTCTCCATTGTTCGTGGAGATGGCAATTTGTAATGATTTGAATTAAAAATGAAAGCAAATTTTCATTCAAAAATATAAACTGTAACTAACAAATTAAGATTCCTTTTTTCTTTGTCCGCCTAAACAAGTAGCAAATGCTTGCTTGAGTAAAAATAAAATCTCGAAACATAGGATTTATTACGTTTATGGATACCATATTTTGCTCAATGTTGTTGGGTTCTTTGAACATTTCACTTAACGAGTCACATAATAATATGTTAATGAACGAAAATTAAAAAAAAAAAAAAAAGGAACTATTTTCTTCCAAAAACTGCCTCACCAAATCTCAAGGGAACAAAAACTCCACACAACTTCATTAATTTTTAACCACACTTTATGTAAGATCCATGCATGTAACTCTCTCTGTCTCTGAATTATCTTCTTTGATCCTTTTTTTTTCTTTTTTTTTTTTAAGTTATCTCTCTGATCCTTAAATTCAGTAGAAATTCAAAATTGCATGTAATTCTGCGTGCGAAAATATTGAAAAAGGTAAACTTTCATGCACATTTGAATTTTTCTTGGAGTTTTCTGATTATTTTTTCTTGAATTTCGTTGTAGGAGAATTTGAGATTATGGATTCTATAACGGGGGATGAAATTGGGGAAGGTTCTGAGCATTCTCCAGTGCAAAAGGTTCATGAATCCGGGGTCGGGGTCGGGTTTAGTGTTGCCGATGGATATGCTCCTGACCCCGATTATTCTTCTTCCTCTTCGACGAGTGATGATGAACATGAACCCACCCGCATGGAGAAGTTTCGTCTCTTCGGCCGCCAGAAGCCCATTCATAAGGCCTTCGGTGGTGAGATCGGAAGTTAATATACTCCTCAATCTTCCTATCCTATGGCCTATGTATGTGTGGGTTTATTACACGCAGAAGCACAGTCGTGTGCATATATGCATTATGATCACGGATATGCGATAGGATCGCCAATATTAATATATTAGTGTAATGTTATGCCGTGTAATCGGATCACGGGATTAGAAGGGAAGAAGATGATCTGTGAAGATTAAAACATTTTTTAAATGCAAACAGATAGACAGCAATGTAGCCTTCTTTTATATCTGTAGGGAAGAAAACCTCACTTACACGCGTGATTAGAAACTTAAGGCTCGCCTTTTAAAAGGTATAAATCAGTATTAAGCCTTTTTGGCTGGGTTTCCTTAACTGTTATGCGATGATCTTGAGTTTTACTTTGAAATTTCTACACTACTATACATATAAAACTAGACAAGTCCGAACTTGAATTTTTTTTTTTTAAAGCCTAGTTGCTACCTGTGCAGCTGCCGACGTTTTACTCTGGAGGAACAAGCAGATATCTGGAGCTTTGCTTGCTGGTGCTACCGTGATATGGCTTCTATTTGAATGGATAGGCTATCATCTGATAACTTTCCTTTGTCATTCTCTTATTCTCTCTTTGGCTACTCTCTTCTTATGGTCCAACATATCCTACTCCATTAACCGGTGAGTATCTTTGTCAAATCTGCTGTTCAGTTTCATTGTTTACAAACGAAACAAACACTACTGATAGGTAATAGGTTAATATCACATGAATAATAATAGCTACATTGATTTATGCTATTACTACTGATTCTATTGTGCTTCCAACCTGGGTTTTATGCATAGATCGACTTTGAACTTTCCGGTGACTGCATTGCCAGAGGACATGTGCATGAAAGGTGCCCTCTTATTGAGGGACAGATGTAACGAGGCATTCCGTATCTTCCGCCACGTAGCTTCACGGAATGATCTGAAGAAATTTCTAACTGTACCCACTTTACCCAATGATCTCTTTTACACATTTAGTATTTCTTTAAGATATATATGTACCAGGTTCTATCGATTTAGCATTCAATTCCTAAGAAACTCAAATCTTATTGAAACCCAATGCTGCAAGTTCATGTTAACAAAACTATAAAATGCAGGCAATTTTGAGCTTGTGGGTTTTGTCCATAGTTGGCAGCTGGTTCGACTTCTTAACCTTTGTATACATCAGTAAGTATTCTTCACCTCAATGCTTTTCAACTAGAGATCATCACTTCATCAGTATATATGCTATTTTAGCTTTATGGGAAAATGGTAACTAGATTAAGATAGCACTTTGGAGGATGAATATTCTGACTAAGGAACACTAACATGATGTATATGTGTTTTCAATCATATTATCGATATAAATGGGGATTTGATGTGAAGAAACGCAACTGCTTGAGTTGAACGAGAAATGTTTTTGAAGTTCTTGGAACATCAAATGGAAAAATGCCCCTAAAGTGAATTTTAAAATAAATGAGAGCAGCATCGAGGAATGCAGGGATATACTAGAATGGAGAAAGTAAGAAATAAAAGCATAATGTCAACATCAGGAGTCAAGACTGAAAGAAGAAAAATTGAGTGAACAAGTCAAATAGTTAGATTGTCTCTTGCATATATCTAAGCTCTTTAGCTGTCCTTAGTAGAAACATGCTATAAAGTAGAATCTGTTAGTAGAGGAAGATGTCAACCAATATTAACAGGGTCTGCTTTAGAAATTTCAGCACATGTATCTAAGGGTTGGGATTTGAGGAAAGTAAGAGAAGAGGAAGAGGCAAAAATGTACTAGTAGTACAAAAAACTCAATGCCTTGAACATATTACTAACAGTGCACCCGTTCCCTATGCTGGCAGTATTTGTGGGGCTCTTGACAATGCCATTGTTGTATGAAAGGAATGAAGATCGAGTCGATTCTTGTGCCGAGAAGGCAACAGCCAAATTAATGCGACAATACAGCAAATTGGATGAAAAGGTTCTTCAGAAATTTCCCAAAGTTCCTTTCATCACGGACAATAAGCAGCACTAATAACTATCTAGAAGCTGTCTATGCTCAAAGGGGGTTTATTGGATTTCTTTCATTATGCTAGAAATAGTACCAGTTCCATTTTACTTTAGTTAAGTGTTTTATGTTTCAATACAGATGCAACAACCAGTCGCTGGTGTTTTTCATTTTCTCTAACTTGGGTTATGACTTGATTTTCTCCTTGAGTCATTTCTCCAGTTTACATTTTTCGTATTTTATTTGAATTCCAAAGAATTAAGTACATCTGAAATTGTGTTTTAGAGTTCTAGAAGACTCTGATATTCAAGTATGGTCTGCTGAAGATAGTCTTCTGGTAATGGTATAGAAAAAATTGTAAATTCTCATGTATCATATATTTTACTTTTATTCCTTGAAGAGGCAGGCAGGGCACAGAAGAGGATTATGTTAATCAAGTTAAAACAAGATATGAGTTCCAAATATCAGATGCATCTTGTCGAACTCTTGTTTATGCTGATGCATGTGTTTTATGTTTCCGGTCTAGGAATTTTTCTACCAAGGATCTGCTGTATTGAGCTTTTGGTATGAACCAAAGGACTGAATATCTGTTTTCCAAAAGTTGTTCCTCCGCATTATCCATATAAACAAGTTCTAAGATAAATTGTCCAAGGCATTCTACTTCAATTGCCATGTCTGAGCGTACAGACACACACACACACACACACACCCCCCCCCCACACACACACACACACAGAGCGCCCCCCGGGGGGGGGGGGTTCTATCAATTAGCTCAAGCATGAAACATCTTCTCAAGCTCAATAACCTTAATAAGGCATCATATTTATAGGTTAAAACTACAGGGTTGTCTACATAAAGCCACTAAATATAATTCATACAAAATATACCTCTTCCTGCAGCTTTACAAACCATATCTCAATATTCAGTCATTTCTGATATTAATTATCTACCAACAAACAACTGTGACAAAGTTGCAGAATTTGCAAGATACTGTCACAAGCACTTACAAAATTACCAAAGGAGTATCATTTCATACCTTTGATGTCTTGGGAGGTAGAAACATTTCCCACCATCCAAATTCATACTTTGGGTATGGTGCTGTCCACTTCTCTGGCTTCTCAAAGCTAAGGTCTACAGGAGTAGATGCCAAAGCTTCTTCTAAACTGTCAGATTCAAAGCTTTCTTGCAGAACCCGGTCGAGTCTGAGTTTCATGTACCTATCCATATTCAAAACACTCAACTATTCAGAGTGGTCCCCATCATTCCTATACAAATCATCTTAAAATAGGCACACTCTTTTTTCTTTGAGGTGATCTTCATGGTGTACATACATCAGGGCAATTGTACATCGGGGCAATGTAAGTTCAAGAATGAGGCAGCTAAAAGAAATTTGGGGGTACAACAACGAGAAGACTTAAAGCAACACATTATTAGTGGTGACAGCCTAACAAAAACACGGGCCTCATTACATAAGATTTGATATAGTTGTATGCCAACAATAAACCTGTTGAAGTCATATTCAGGGCTAAGGAGATGGAGTCATATTCGGGGCTAAGGAGATGCTTTTGGAAAACATGGGTGGAATTCTAAAAGAGGTGTAAAATGAACTCCAAAAAGTATCCTTCCAAGTACAATGTATTAGAACCAAAAAAATTAGATTGAGGCTAAGCATTTTAATAAAAGATAAAACCAATAATCACTTAAGTTCCAAATGTGTGTTCTTACGTTATCCAAGGGCCATTGGTTGAAACAAGAGCCACAGAAGGCCTCTTTAATCTTTTGGTAATGTTGGGAAACTTATCCAAGAACTTGGGTTCAATCACAAGCCAGAAATCCTGCTCTATGTTACGCTCTCCATAATTCCGAAGGCGTTCATACATTAGCTCCTTGAAATGCTCCTCCTCATCCAACATGAATTTCGCAGATGCCACAACAAAGTGATATATTTTATTCTCAGCATGTACTGGCTCCTGCAAGGCAAAATCAATAATTACTTCGGAGTCAATGATTAAACTTGTTTACACGTATCAGAAACATGTCTGCTTGTCCAAATATCTTTTAGAAACTAACCATTTATAAAATTGTTGTGGCTGAACATACTTTCTATCTTCACATTTAGTAGAACTGACAACTATTACTGTCACTTATCTATCACACAATTCTATCTAATATATGGTTTAAAGCTTTAAATAACTTATAATTTATCTCAATCAAGTTATGGGTAGCTTCTGCTTGAGGTAAACAGTCAAAAATTCACCTTCTTCTGAGTCTAAAAAACTGCAAACTGGTTTTAAAACATAATGCCAAACAGAATGTGTAAACGGGAAAACTGAAACAAGTGGCTGACCTTTTCAGTGGGATCAGAGGAATCCACCGCAGCAACAGCAGTTTTAACGGAGGTGGCCGATTTCCAGGTGGAGGTGCTGCTAATTTTCTGAGGGAAATTTAACAGTGGGAATGATTTTGTTCGAGGTAATAACAAAGATTTGTATGAATTATGGGTGGGTGCATTCAATAATAGGCCACCCACGGAACCTAGATTCAGAGATGTTGAAGCTAGCATTTCTCCAAGAAATTCTTGAAGTTATCTGAAAGAAAGACACACTTTTCCCCCTTATTTTCTGCAGTTTCTTGGTGTCTAGCAGGAGGGAAAATGGTGAAAGAAGTTGAAGATAGGGGGAATACAAGAAAGAAATACAGAACCTTATCTGATACTTTCCATTCCCCCTTATCCTGCTAGTGATTTTTCAGATTACACTTGGGCAATCACAGTTTTGTAAATTTTGCGTCTAACCAACGGTACATAGTTTTTGGTTACTAAAAATTAAAGAGTAATAAAATGCATTCTTCAAATTATATCAACTCTTTCAAATTTCGGTGTTAACCATTTGTAAACAAATGCTAGTAATTAACTAAGCATAGTCGTCTGAAAAAAAAAAAAAAACTAAGCGTAGTTTTAGACAAATTGCCAGCTAGTTACTGACACATATTTGAATTTTTACGCTCGTATTTCTTGTTTAATTACAATGTGAGAATAAAAGTGTCATTGCCACATACTTTTTTAGCAGCTAGTTTTTATGTTTTTGGTCTCATTTATGTAGTGATAGCAACTAGTCGGGTTCAGGACGGACTCCCAGACCCGCGAAGGATTTTGCCCCCTGGAAGCCGCCAAAATTCGGAGCGGATCGGGTCGGCATAGGTCACGGGGCCGATCGGGTCAGGATTTCTGACCCGTTTAGTATTTTTTATTTTTTTCTTAGTTTTTCTTAATTTTTCTATTTATTTTTAATTGTTTTAATTTAAACGGGGCGGAGCGGTTCGGGTCGATCCCGACCCACCCCCGCGACCCGATTAGTCCATTTCCGACCCGCTGGGCGAAAAATTTTTGCTCCGTTCAGTTCGGGCCCCCCACGGGTTCTCAGACAGGTCGATTCAAATTGCCATCCCTACATCTATGTGTAATGATTTGATGTGATTTGCAATTAAATGAAATCTCCTTTCTCCAAAATAATATTAATAAATAAAAATAAATAATTGCCATTTTATAATAAAATGTTGAAAACAAATTACCCATTGAATTTGCATAATTGTAAACAAGTGCAAGTTAGCACAATTTTAAAACAAATTGCTAGTTAGTAACACACATAGCAATGTTAGGCATTGTTAACTGAGTTTAAGAAGGACGAAGCATAAATGTTAAGCGCTTTTTTTTTTTTTTTTTTTGAGGAGCTTTATTTAAATTTGATGTATCAAAAAAAAATTTTTTTTTTT